>JAOTOL010000378.1:0-57648 GCA_034440575.1 Imbricaverruca yamaguchii | reverse complement strand
GTCCAAATCGGCCCAGTTAACACGAGCATGAAATGAAGCTGGAGCTACTCGACTGCGACACGAGGTCCAGAGCCCGGCAGTCTAGTTCAGTCGGACTGGACCGGAACCTACGACCGCCACTCGCAGGTTGACGGCAAATCGATGCCGGCAGATTCGCGTAGTCCACGGAGTTCGCCGACATTCCATTTCAGACGTCCGTGCGCGCAGACTTTCGGCAAACCGGCTGGATTCCTGTGCTCCGGCGACAGGAGAGGTATTGCCGCTCGGCGGCTACCGGTCGGGTCAGGGGTGTGTTTACGACTGCTCGATCCCATACATGGCGCAGACGATAACGAGCGCTGCTTCGAACGATGTAGCGGTATCATCATCGGGGTCGACAGTTGCCATGGCAACGCGACGCCGTGATCTGACCGAATCATGTCGGTAGGCCGGTCAAATCGGGTTTTCAGATACAGTTAGCGCTTCACTTAGCCTTGCGAATGGATTGCTTGATTATTTGGGCTTAAGGGCTCATCAACTGCTACTGGTTATGTAGCCTTTGCGAATGCGAGACTATGATGCCGAAGAAAAGCAAATATCGGTAAAGTAATGCGAAAGTAATCGGTAATGCGAAATGAATCGGTAATGCGAAGCAGGTCTCAGGAGAATTACCTCAGGGCAGCGTGCAATAAATGTTGGTCTTCATAAAATGAACTTGCAGTTCACAGACGGAATGCGTCGTGTTATTTTGCAGTGTGTTGTGTTGTGTATTATTGTCATGTGGTGCAGTTTCTAAATAGCCATGCTGTGCTGCGGGGGTCGAAAGCGTAGCCGCGCTGTTTGGTTGCGCCCCCATCCATCAGTAAGTAGTGCATAATCAACACTAGTCCTGTGTCCGTGACTGCATGGATGCCTCCACGTTATGTGTGTGACCTGCGTTCTCCTTTAGTTTCCGCTTTACAGATAATCCTGTTTGGAGCTTGCAATTTCTGTTATGTGTGTGCATGATATAACTGTCACGCCACAGAACTGCGACTGCAACAACTGCGATGAGACATTACTGCTTCAGTAGAGCAAAAACTTCGTCCGACTTTACTGCGAACGAGCAACTGGTGAATGCGGCATTTCGGCGACGTGACACCACAGCGTTGCGCAACGTTTTTGCGATTCCAAACTGCCATGCAACATTGCTGCCACTGCAATGTTTTCAATCAACTGTTCTGCGAAACGAATTTATCATGCGATCGCAAAAAAATTCATCACGTGGCAGCAGCCGAACAGAAGCGGCTGAGAACGACGCCAGTAAGTCTATGCACACCACATAGCTTTCGCAGTGAGATAGAAACTCCAACCAAAAAGCAGCTCTCGCAATGAAGAAGAAAGGGTTCCAAAAAACCATGCAGCTCTCGCAGTGAGGGAAGAAGTTCATGTAATACAAGCCCGTGCCATCTCGCAGCGAGGAAGAAATTCCTACACAAACCATGCAGTTCACGCAGGTTTAAGGGAAGAGTTTTCGCATTGCCGAACAAGGGGTTAATTCACCCTCCAACTTTTGCTGTCAGCTGGATAAAAAATGGGACACGCAGTGTGCTGCATGTCTATCCAAAAACGTTCGGTTACTTGAAACTCTGATTCATCGTCTTTGGTTGACCCCGCAGGCCAGGGAAAGTAGGTCAATGTCAGTGGAACGGTCAGTCACCCGGTCGTCGTTTTAGTTTTCAGACCACAGTCGTGGAACGAATGAGATTTCTGCTTCAAAGCGATGACATGTAAATTGAAGACACGGTCCAGCACAATGACAGACACAAGGGTCAAGGTCGGCGATAAGGTCAACATAAACTACAAGCGACGTATGTGCCAAACTGGTGGCCCGACGATCTTCGAAACAGGTTGTGCTCAAGAAAAAGTAGTTTGAGACACCAGCGCAAGATCAAGTGCTTTCCTACTTTTCAGATTGATGTGGTCAATTACATATTTTTAGCTTCTGAAAAAGATGACACGATTCATAAAACGCCAAAAGTGTGCACGGAGAGTCGTAGCCACCATGTTCACACCACAAACAAAATCGGTGCGCAAATTTATCTGCGCGAGCTCCGATACAACAATTATTACTCGGGGCGAAGGTCGTGTCGTTGCGAAAGCGCCGTGCGCAGTCGTCGACGTCGCAGCCCCATCGTGACGACCAATGCGCCGACCCAAGGGCCCGGCCTGCATCTCTGCACACCGCACCCTTCTGCCCGACTCCAGCGCGGCCCGACTCCCGATGCTGACGCCCGGCCACTCAGCGACGAGGCGCGAACGTCGCCGGTGCGCCGTCCAGATCCGCCGCCCTCTCCACCGCGAGAGAACAACAGCACGGCGGCAGTGGCGCGTGCGGCGCGGGGCGATGTAGCGCGCCGAGACGGGACGTGACGCCCGCTGACTCGCCGCTCCACGTCGCTGATTGTTACTGCGTGAAAGGCGGCCGCGGCCAAAGCTCGCCTGGCTTATTACCGATGCAAATTCGCGGCTAAATTCGTCCCGGCGTCCGCGAAAAGCCATCTTTCTCCGTCTGCCATCAGGATAACGCGGGGCAGGGAGGGCGTCCACCGCGTCTCGATTCGCGCCAGACCACAAAAAACACAATATCTGAGGCGCCCAAGTTTCAGTGGAAATGGCTCGACGATGACCGGCCGGTGGATGTCAGATGACCTCTGCGCGCTCATTCGCACGACATAGGGGCACGGAGAACCTCTGGCGAAGCGAATGTTTTTGCTTTCAGCTTGAAGCTCGATCGGGTTTGTCAACAGCTGATAAGGTGTTGTTCTTCAGAGACAGCGAAATCAGCACACGTTCTCGAGCTTCCGCGTCAACAAGTTTTGGAACAGAGTTTCATTTTCTTGCAGCAAAAAAACACCTAGTTGTATTAACCCCACGTTACATGGTGTGGACTTGGTGTGTAACATTCTGTTTCCATTTCAGCCTGGGTGGTCATCCGAGGAAACGTACGGTGGAGGACGACCAATTTTACTCTGAATGGAATAGTGGGGTTGGCATCTCTCACCAGGATAGGGGACGAGTAGCCTGAGCAAGATCTTTCAATAATTTCTCGATCGAAGGGTGTGGGTTTCGAGTCTCACCTGCCGCTACTCTTCGGCCGCGACCAATCGGCGAGAGATTGGCGACGCTGCATGACTCAACGGTCGATGTGTCGTAAAACCAATAACCAACCACCAGGATATCATAAACGGGAGGGAAGACTGCCAGGCGTGAGCGTACTAAAGGAAGAGAGACAGGGCAGCATCAGAGCAAGCTAGGCATGTAAAATTACCACGATGCTTGAGGTCTTGGCGAAGCTTTCTGACTTGTGTCTGGCAACGGCATGAATCAAACTCCCCCTCAGCTCAAGCAACGTCAACAGGTGTTGTGTTCTATCTAGCACCTCCAATCTAGACATTAGCCCTTCAGTTCTGATCATATCTGCCGTTCCTGAAAAAATGACACTTGGACTTGGCTTGCTTTGAATATAAATAATTGCAACTACACGACTGCACAAAGATAAAAAAACACCTCCAGGTTGCCGAGTCACACGCCTGAAGTACCCCTGTAATGGAGTACGTTACTCCCTGGAAATGCTGTCTGAGCACGCAAATTACACTGTGGATACGCGGTTCTCAAACTCGAGGAAGGTCCGATTGGGCTAGGGTTTTTCAAAGGACTTTTAGAATGAAAATGTTTTCTAATTGCTTTTGGATAAACATGCAGCAGCATGTGCGGTTAGGTTACATGAGGCTACTTTTTCTTTTAGTATTATCTTGTATTCTATAATACCAAACTTAAGACCCCTTTCAGAGATATCTTGCCTGCCAACTGAAAATTTAACATTTGCGGAGAAATGAGTGATCGAATGATGTTAAGTGCATTCCGGAGCATTACATTGAAAGAAGAAAGTCCAGGAATTCAAAGATTACTTTCAAGCACAACCTTATCAGGTAGGAAATGCACATTTCCCCTTATGCATAGGGTAGAATCATTGGTAATGCTTAGCAAGCAGTATTGTTATGGGTATATCTTTAAATATAGCACAATAACATCAAACACCTCCAAGCAAGTTTGTGGCGTACTGCTATTTGCTATTTGAAGATGATTGCAAATAGGAAGCAAATGATCATATTAAGTAAAAAATAAAGTCAGCAATCAGTCCAGTATATTTAAGGCACGACCCTTCTTTGGTGACTTAACATGAGCATTTGGTTACTTGTTATAATCATCTTCAATCGACTATGCTCAACACAGCTCTCCGCAACATTAATTATTTGTTATATATGTGATTAAGACAATGTAAATCCATTCATTCCCATGGGAAAAGTAACCCTGTTTTCTTCTCCATTAGTAACAAGTTTTAGCAACAAAATCATTGTGTTTAAAAACTGAACTGAACAAAAAATTGAGTTCAAACAAAGCTTGAAAAAGTATGCATTTCTTACAAGAATTAACAATTTACTTGGTTGTGCCAGCTTCATCGAAATTCCTGAAGTTGGCCTCCCTTTGCTACTATGTGCAAGTATAAGCATAGATATATGTGCCTGTGAGGCAGAACATGTGACCAAAGTTGCCCTGCACTTTGACATTGCTATTCTTCTTTTAATGCATTTTCTGCCAAATTCAGTTTGCGGATGTAGATTTTCACAGATTATTATAGATATATTTCCATGTACAATTAAAATATACGTGCTATTGAATGGTCTTATTAATGGTCTGCTCATGATGAAAGCCATTAATTCACGGACACTACAAAGGAATTCATACAGACATGACAAAATACCTGAGAGTGAATGCGCAAAAGTACATATGCACAAATGTACGCATAGCGATTGTACGTAAGTGCAGATGCACGGATACCAAATTTACTTGAGCGCAAATTTACGTGTGGTAAATGTAAGTAAGGGCAAATGTACGTATGGCATATGTACCTAACCAAATGTACTTAAACGCAAAGGTACGTATGCCTAAATTTACGTATATTGGCTCATACGTACATTTGCTCTTACATTATTTTACGTTTACGTAGCTGGACCTTTTGCGTTTACGTATTTTTGACGGGCGAAAAGTACGTACGTGTGTGTGTGCGTTGTGTGTGTGTGTGTGTGTGTGTGTGTGTGTGTGTGTGTGTGTGTGCGTGTGTGTGCGTACTTGTGCGTGCGTGCGTGGGTGCGTGTGTGCGTGTGTGTGTGTCTTTTTTTGTGTGTGTGATGTGCGTGTGCGATACGTGTGAGCGTGTGCATCGTGTGTATGTGTGTGTGTGTGTGTGTGTGTGTGTGTGTGTGTGTGTGTGTGTGTGGGTGTGTGTGCGTGTGTGTGTGTGTGTGTGTGTGTGTGTGTGTGTGGCGTGTGTGTGTGTGTGTGTGCGTGTGTGCGTGTGTGTGCTGTGTGTGTATACATGTGTGTGCGGCTGTGTGTGGTTTTTGTCGTCAAGCGCCAGTACGCTACAGTGCAGGGAATGCCGGTGCGTAATTTGACTGCCTGTAATATCAGCTTCGTTCAACAGCGCAACTTTCCAGCACAACTGTTCGAATGAATGAGCACTATTGTTGTGGAAGCGCTGGACTGAACCGCCTCGGATCATCGGGGCGCACCAACGCGTGCGAGGGGCGTCACGGACGAGTATCAATGACGTCATAGAGGATCCCTGAAGCGTGACGGGCGCGTCTGAGTCGCGTGACGAACGAGTTTAATTTGCGTTAGTAAGGGTTACTCCAGATAACGGTAGCTGGAGGGTGTAAACACAGAATCACATGAGCATGCTCGATTCCGACCGGATGTACACGGCGTCGTGCGGATTTTCCGCGTGTCTGGGACGGGTCATAGCCGCGTCAGCAGCGTGTGCAGCGGGGGTGTGCGCATGGTGTCAAGCCGGGATCAGTGTGGTGTTTCTGGAGTCGCGGCACTCCCGTCGCTGGTGCTGCAAAGGGTGACAATGCGACACCAGCCAAACGAGTCATTTTTCTGTGGAGATTCCTGACGACGCAAATATAGTTTACCGGCAGCAAGTAGCCAATATCGTCCAAGTACCAAGCTTTACTGCGTGTCATAACGTGTGTGTTATGACACCAGAGTAGAAAAGCAAAACAAAACAAACAATGCACACATTCGACCACAATGCCAAACATGTCAGCAATAAAACCTCCTCACAACTTTTGTAACGTCTCCCCACCGCCTTATCGTACCGGAACCAACGCCACTGCGGCTTGTCGTCCGGTAAGCTCACTGCGACGACCCCCGGCCTCTGCGCACTACCTCTGCGACGTCTCCCGCCGCCTCTGCGACGTCTCCCACTGCCTCTGTGTCTTAACGCCTCCGACCGCCTCTGCGATGTCTCCCGCCGCCTCAGCGATGTCTCCCGCCGCCTCTGCGACGTCTCCCACAGACTCCCACAACCTCTTCGACGTCTCCTTCGCGGCCTCATGACGTCTCCTTATCCTCTGCAACGTCTCCCACCGCCTCTGCGACGTCTCCGGCCGCCTTCTGCGACGTCTCCTACGTCCCGACGTCTCTTCTCCCCGACTTCCCGCCGCCTCTGACGTCTCCCTCTGCGCTCCTGCGCCTCTGCGACGTCTCCTCCTCCTCTGCGACGTCCTGCGATCTCTCCTCCGCCTCTGCGACGTGTCCCGCCGCCGCTGGCTTCTGCGATGTCTCCCGCCGCCCCTGCGACGTCTCCCACGAGCTCTTCGGATGTCTCCGCCTCCTCTGCGACGTCTCCCCGACCTCTGCGACGTCTCTCCTCCTCCTCTGCAACGTCTCCCACCGCCTCTGTCTTTTTGACGTCTCCTCCTCCTCTGCAACGTCTCCCACCGCCTCTGCGACGTCTCCCACCGCCCTTTGCAACGTCTCCCGCGACCTCTGCGACGTCTCCCCCGCCTCTGCGACGTCTCCCACCGCAACGTCTCCCGCGACCTCTGCGACGTCTCCCGCCGCCTCTGCGATGACTCCCGCCGCCTCTGCGCAACGATAGGACAGCAAAGATCGGCGGAGGTAACGGGCGTGAGTGAGCTTGCCGGGCCTGTAGCTGGTTGCAGGTGGCTGTTGTAGGCAGACTTAGACAGCTCGGCCGTAAGTTCTTCGTGTGTTTTTAAACTGTATGGAAGTAAACTACCGTTTGAGGGTTAAACAAAATCATCATATCGCACACGGCAAATCGACAAAATATATCTTGTGTCGTGGCATGTGAGACACAATGCAATGCCTTGCACAAAACGTAAACGGTTACTCTAAAAAGATAGCTTAATGCATGCAATAAAGTTATTAACTTAATAATAGCCAGCATCAGGATGCAAATAACTCTGCCGATCAGCCACAATCGTCTATGACATGCCCAAAAATGCCCCCACAAAAAAAAAACTAACAAAAATCAACAAATTGACACGGGTCGTGGTTTGAACGGAACTCTGAACTGGATTTCGGACCACACTTTGAGAACCCCACAAAGAAGCCGATAGAACACCCTGTCGCAAACAATCACTAAAAATTAGACTACATGGATACTTCAGCAGATCGGCCATCTCCCCCTGCTCAATGTGCACATGTCCGTTCTCCTTTGGAGTACTTCAACGCACCTTGGTCGAAGGCAGATGCAGTGCGCCAGATAGAATTGAAGAATGCAACAGAAATTCCCGATGTGGTTAGATGCTTACTTCTCAACAAGTTCCGCGTCATCAGTGTTTCCTAACCTGGGTTGTAAGAATAGGTTGCTTTCCTGCCTTATTTCGGCAGGCGGACTTCGAACATAGCACAATTGAAATGGCAGGTTTGTGCGTGATATTTTATATTGCCGACTTCAATTATCTGACCTATTTTCGGCATCTTAATTCTTATGTATGGGCAAAGTGACAGCTGTCTCTGTCGTCGTCACATTTATTGAAGGCAGCATCAGGGAGAGTACTATTGTGAAAGGACCGATGAATGAATCAGTCATTAAATAGACATCACCGCGTAGTTATGCTTTTCCTCTTAGTCGTCTCATGGCAAAGGTCACTAAAAGTGCCTTCATACCACAGTGGTGTACTCGCTCTCAAATTACATATGCCTGCTGTTATCCGATGCCTTGTCGGGCGAACTGTGCGCCGTTGTATCCTGACTGTGTTGATACGACCGGTGTGCATTTTATCAGTAGACATTGTCTATGATTGAGGAAACCTGTTGAGGATGCAACCACAATTGCGCCAGCCGTTCGAATGAATAACGAAGACGTCGTTGCGATAGATAGGGACATGGCGTTGTAAATTATGATCGATAATCGATAGCTGCGTAATCTCGTCTCAACGGAGAGGACGGTGGTAGTTGCAAGAGAGTGCTGTTGGATATTCTAGTGATGATCGAACAGGCGATTAAATGTTGCTCAACATGGCGACTAAAGTGGCGATGAAATGCGATGAAAATGGCGATGAAAATGACGGTTCATTACGTGTAGGGTAGATACAAGGTGCGGGCACTGTGTGCATGTGGCCCGCTCATGGGAAGGTGATGCCTCTCCGACAGGGAAAAGGCGCAGGCATCTGCATTTATCGATCTATCTGTCTATTATCTTATATATATATATATATATATATATATATATATATATATATATATATATCCATCTATATATCTGTCTAGCTATATATGTATGTGTGTATACACACACACACACACACACACACACACACACACATACACAAAAAAAAAACTTTATATATATATATATATATATATATATATATATATATATATATATATATATATATATATATATATATATATATATATGCAAGGGTGTAGCTTTGTATGCGTTTGGGAGGGCAATTGACCCCCTCGATGTTGGCTCCCCTCGCGAATAACTTCAGCCTTTAGCATAAGCTAGGACCGCCCATTGTATTCATGTATTATCCCCCCTCCCCAATCATTTTCGGAATCATATACCTATGTATGTACATGAACATATGAAGCATTTTCCAAATCCAGGACTTCATGAAATGCTGGCAATCTTCATTTGGTCATAGGCAATTGACATCCTCGTATGATCATCTTCATCACAGCTGGCTGACCCTTGAACCACCTTATGCAATGCCGGTACATATTGTGTACATAGTGCGCATGCATATGTACATAGCAATACCTAGTCAGCCACAAAGTGTAAACTTAGCCAATCTGCGTCATTGCTCATTGGCCTAAGTATTTCAGGACATTTCGAACCAGCGTTCGAAGTTGTGTAATTCTGCTGGATGCTACGTAACTCAGGTGCAATTTTCTGGAATATCTGCAATCACGAGGCAATCAGGGAGAGTGGCGGAAAGCATGGGCAGACTATGGGCATGCTGGAGACATTTCGAAAGCAGCTTTTGCTTAACCCTCGCCGTCTTCCCGGTCAGATCCTCACCCGGTCTCGTGGGGAGGGCGGTTAGTAACCCACCTCTAAAATCAAAACTAAGCATCGCACAAAAACGAAAGAGGTGTCATCGGGAAGCGCTGGACGAGTAGGGTCCGCGCCCATCCCCAAAACTATTTCCCCCCCAAAAGTGACGTGACCAGATTTTCACGACTTTTCACGACTTACATTATGTTTTTGCTTTGGGGAGTTCATTTTGTGGGATATATGAAAACAAATATTTGGAATGAGAAAAGGACAGCGAAATTGACCAGGCCTTTACTTTTTTGGCCCCCAAAATTTCTTTTTTATATAGTTTGAAATTTCACAATTTTGAGTTTTCAAGTTTTCTTTCATTTTCCTTTTCCAATGGGTAGAGCAGACCAAGAAACGTTGTTGGAGGTCAACTTGCCCTAATAAATATGCTTACTTTAGCCAGAATCCTCTATTTGAACTGCAATTTGGCAAATACGCAAAATGTACATGTAGTCAAAAACGAAAAAAAAATTCAACTCGTACGTTGTATTGCATCCCTAAAGATAAGCAAACGCTGAAAGTTTCATTAAAATATCTGTATCCGTTAAAGCGTGACGGCTGGCTGAACTATTTGTTGGAGGTGACCTCACTTGACCTTGACTAACTCGTTGATCCTGGATGACCTGACTTCACAATTTCTACGCAGCATGCAAATTTGCTGTGGCAAAAGGTATGCCAAATTTGGACGCGCTGCCGCGCGCCATTCGTCCACTACCCGCGAAAAACCTGAGGGGGCGGTTGAAGACCCCCCGAAACGGGACGGGTAAATGGGCAGGCAATATTGCATTGAGCTTCTCGTCCAAGTGCGACGCAAGGTGACACGAACAGATGTGCTCTCATGAGGAAGAGTCCGGTACTTGTCTCATTGTCACCAGTCGCCACCCTGGTGTGAATAAATGACAATCACCTCAGCAGTAAGTTACCTTTTTGACCCTCGCTGGAAAAGACTAGGCTTCCGATATAAAATGTCCAAGCGGATGTCTTGTTTATTGTTTGTTGAGTGGTTCACGACGCACTTTATACACATTCACGGCTAATGGAGCCGCCCACACTTTCGCCGGTGGGCCGCGGGATTGGGAAATGTCCCGAACGGTGCCAGTGTCGAACCCGGGACCTCCGGTACCCAGAGCCCAGCACCTTAACTATTTGGCCAACCCCGCCCCTCCAAGCAGATGTCAAAACAGGCGAACGTCGTGCAAAAAGCTCATACCACAGTCATCATAACTGCTGGAGCTAGATACTCAGGCTTTCCTATGCCAGCATATTCCCTACTTTTTCCGGTGCCATTAAAACATCCAGGTAATCACAGTGTGGCACTTGCAGCAGTAGCAATGTGGCATTTGGAACATAAATATTAGCGACACTGAAGCACAAACACGGCACGTAACCAACTACACATAAACCTATCAACCTTCATTCGACCCAGTCTGCAAGGTATACAAACCCAATGACATCTGGTCTGGTATGCACCAGGCATCGTTGGTGTACCTTAAGAGGCCTGGGGAATCTGCAGAAGAAGAAAAAGTGTAATGCTCGTTCCGCGATTGTGGTTAAGCAATTATGCATATATATATATATATATATATATATATATATATATATATATATGCATGTATGTGTATATTATTGGGAGATGGATGGTCACAACTCCTCATTTCAACCCGTCCCGTCTCGGGGGTGGGTCTCCAACCGCCCCCCTCAAATTTTTCGCGGATAGCGGACGAACGGTTCGCGACAGCGCGCCCAAATTTGGCATACCTTCTCTCACATCAATTTGACATGCTGATTTAAAATTTCTAGGTCAGATCGTCTAGGGTCAACGAGTTATTCAAGGTCAAGTGAGGTCACCTCCAAAAATGTTCAACCAGTCGTCACGCTTTAACGGATACAGATATTTTAATGAAACTTTCAGCGTTTGCTTATCTTTGCGGATGCAACAAAACGTACGAATTGATTGCTTAAAGTTTTTGACTACATATAAATTTTGCGTATTTGCCATGTTGCAGTTCAAACACAGGATTCTGGCTAAATTAAGCATTTTTATTTGGACAAGTTGACTTCCAACAACGTTTCCCGGTCTGCTCTACCCATTGGAAAAGGAAAATTAAAGAAAACTTGAAAACTCAAAATTTTGAAATTTCTAAGATAATTTTTTGGGGGCTCGGGGTCGGGGTGGGGGCAAACAAATTATAGCCCTGGTCGATTTCGCTGTCCTTTTCTCATTCCAAATACTTTTTTTTTCATATGTCCCCAAAATGAACTCCCTAGAGTAAAAAACAATGTAAGTCGTGAAAAGTCGTGAAGATCTAGCCCCCCTGGCGACGTCACTTTTGGGGGAATTTTTTTTAGGGGTGGACCCGGACCCTACTCGTCGAGCGCTTTCCGATGACACCTCTTTCGTTTTCGTGTTTGAGACATTATTAATCCCAATTTTGGAGCATTGAAGCACAATCACAGCGATCCATAACAATGAAAAACGAAGCCAAGCAATATCAGAAAATTGGGTTATTTTGACCTCATTTGACCTTAAAGGTATTGACCTAAAGTAACGGAATTTGCACAATAACTTTAACTATCTTAACTACCGTGCCCATCCACCCTGCAAATTCGTTGCTCTAGCCTTAACAGGAGCCGAGATCTTGGGGGGGGCGGAATCCGCCCTCCTCCAGTGCGCGTAATTTTCAGAGGCCCTCCAGGGCGCGTGTTAGGAAGGGGAAATACGTTTGACGGGGTAATTGTGTAAACAACATGTCGGCCAAAATATAGTTGAAGAACAACATATTGGAACCTTGATAGACATTCAATTTGAGTAAAAACACAATTTTTACATGCATAGAAGCATACCGGTCTTTTTCACGGGGCTTCACTGCATGTTGACCGCCGTGAAGCCTCTTCAAAAGACCCAGCTCCTGCCCGTCCGACGGGCAGGAACTGGGTTTCGTCATATTGATCTGGCAGGAGCTGGGTCTCGTCATGTTGACCGAGTAGGAGCTGGGTCTCGTCATATTGACCGGTCAGGAGCTGGGTCTCGTCATATTGACCGGTAGGAGCTGGGTCTCGTCATATTGACCGGGAGGAGCTGGGTCTCGTCATATTGACCGGGCAGGAGCTGGGTCTCGTCATATTGACCGGACGGGAGCTGGGTCTCGTCATTTTTACCTGGCAGGAGCTGGGTCTCATCATATTGACCGGACAGGAGCTGGGTCTCGTCATATCCCGTAACGGTAAACCTGGCGGACGCCGGCTTCTATCCCAAAATCATGGTATCATCTGATCACGTTATTCGTGCATGCTTTTTTAAAGGGCGAATTTACCTTCCTCAAATCTTAATTGGGTCTGGCTAATTATATTTTCCTTCACAAATTGGCGTCTGCGTGGGAAGCTGAAGGAAATGAGTCTGCTTAGTGTACCCCGTGGGAATAGCACGGATTTTACATTTGGGCAAGCGTCTCATTTGCCTGGGTAATTGAACAAAGTGTTGGCCAGTATTTTGCCGGCGGCGACGGCAATGCTGACTCACAGACACAGACAAAAACTTGTATTGAGGTAGTCACGATTGTTTTGTGGCTAATATAACCTTGCGTTAGTAAGATAAAACAGCACAGCAGAAAAGGTCAAACTCGCATACAATTAAACCAGTGCTCATACATGTCATAATATAAAACAGCAGGGCGGGCTGTTGATCAGTCGGACACAGACGGCACGTTAGACAGGTACCGTCGAAGAGGGCAAACGAAGATTGGCAGGGGAAGCCGCATCAGCTCGGGTGGCGAATGAGTTGTACTTACATAGGTGCTGCTCTGGTGCTAAATCGCCTCCATCCCACTTCAGTGAGCGACCGGAGGCATTCGGCATTGCCTCCAGGGATACATGCTGCTCATCTGAGTGGCGGTGACAGGACTGCGTTGTCACCGGGGATATCGTGGTGTTCATCTGAGTAGCGGTGACAGAACTGCATCGCCATCAGGGATATCATGCTGCTCATCCGAGTGGCGGATGAACAGGAACCTTAAGAGCTTAAGGGGACTAGTGAGGGCTCATCTCAGAGCTGAAATTCCCCTGGGATTTAGCGGGGCACGTGATGGATCAGCAAGATCTCCTGAGAGCCAAGAGATTCCCCGACGGATGAAGATTGACATGAGGAATATTGAGGGCCAATCTCAAGGCCAGTATGTCCTTGAAACCGAGAGAGCTGTCGATGGCCGGGAAAGACCTCCAGCGGCGTGGGAGAACCCCTGTGTGTCAACGGAGCTCCCTGAGAGCTTAGGGGAGATCTTAAGTCTAATGATGATTGTGTGGAATGCTGAGGGCCCGTGTCAGAGCCAGAAAGCCATTGATGCTGGGAGGCTGCTAAGGACTGGGATGGGCCCCAAACAGATTGAGAGGGCTCCTGACGATTTAAATTTTGAAAGCCTTGCTACGCATTAGCGCATCGTGTCGCTCTGGGATATGCACGACGCATTGAGTGGCATATACATAGCCGCCGAGCACGGCAAGCAAGGCCGCTATTTGGCACTCAAACAGCATCCATACACTACCGACGTGCGCGTGCATGCCATTGCACTCCTGCTGGCGGCTGAGCGATCGGTAGCAGTTCATATTCGAGTAGGAAAAAGTTGAACTTATTCCCATGGCATCAATGAGCTTCGACACAATGGGCCTGGAAGACGCAGATAAAAGAAGACAACTGTTCAGATCCATGCATGTCAGGTATCCTCAAGATATTGTGATGTTACAAGAGACCCATTCAACGGTAGACAGAGAGACACGCTGGACCATGGATGGGGAGGACATGTTTGCTCACTGATGGTGCTTATATGTACATAGGCTGATAGTGATAGTGCTCAGGTGATATAAGTAATGCTAATTATGATGACGCAGGGAGAACAATCGCATGTATGCTACATTTATGTTGAATGCATTCATTTTAAGCTTGTGAACAATATATGCTCCTTCCTAGAGTAACGTTAGGGATAGAAACGTACTCCCCGGGTACACATGAATACACCAGCGTATATTTATCACGTCATCAAAGGCATATACAGTAAGAGTGGAAATGTGTTAGAGAAGAACAAAACGGAGCAAAAACGTAAAGCAGGTCTAATACTTGGGGCAGAATGGTCCTGGTCAGACACTTTGCGTGGAAAAATCAATGAATTTATAGCTTCTAAGCAGGAGCGGGCCAATGGAGGGAACTTCCACCGAAATCACAGCCAGCGGCATGAAAGTTAAATGCTAAAGGTGCGGATTGCTTCACGTGCCACCATAAACAGAATGAACAGTTAATAATGGAGCGAAAAGGCGATGGCTTAATTCAAGCTAGAGCCGGTCGCGGTCGATGCTGGTCGTACAGCCTCAGCTCTACCTGACCCTCGGACCCTCGTACAGCCTCAGCTCTACCTGACCCTCGGACCCTCGGACAGCCTCAGCTCCACCTGACCGTCGGACAGCTTTGGTTCCACCTGACCGTCGGACAGCCTCAGCTCCACCTGACCCTCAGACAGCCTCAGTTACCGTCGGACAACCTCAGTTGACCGTCTGACAGCCTCAGCTCCACCTCACCGTCGGACAGCCTCAGCTCCACCCCTCGGACCCTCGGACAGCCTCAGCTCCACCTGACCCTCGGACAGCCTCAGCTCCACCTGACCCTCGGACAGCCTCAGCTCCACCTGACCCTGACCCTCGGACAGCCTCAGCTCCACCTGACCGTCGGACAGCCTCAGCTCCACCTGACCCTCGGACAGCCTCAGCTCCACCTGACCCCGCCCTCGGACAGCCTCAGCTCCACCTGACCCTCGGACAGCCTCAGCTCCACCTGACCCTCGGACAGCCTCAGCTCCACCTGACCGTCGGACAGCCTCAGCTCCACCTGACCCTCAGACAGCCTCAGTTGACCGTCGGACAGCCTCAGTTGACCGTCTGACAGCCTCAGCTCCACCTCACCGTCGGACAGCCTCAGCTCCACCTGACCCTCGGACCCTCGGACAGCCTCAGCTCCACCTGACCCTCGGACAGCCTCAGCTCCACCTGACCCTCGGACAGCCTCAGCTCCACCTGACCCTCGGACCCTCGGACAGCCTCAGCTCCACCTGACCGTCGGACAGCCTCAGCTCCACCTGACCCTAGGACAGTCTCAGCTCCACCTGACCGTCGGACAGCCTCAGCTCCACCTGACCGTCGGACATCCTCAGCTCCACCTGACCGTCGGACAGCCTCAGCTCCACCTGACCGTCGGACAGCCTCAGCTCCACCTGACCCTCGGACAGCCTCAGCTCCACCTGACCGTCGGACAGCCTCAGCTCCACCTGACCCTCAGACAGCCTCAGCTTGACCGTCGGACAGCCTCAGCTCCACTGACCGTCTGACAGCCTCAGCTCCACCTGACCGTCGGACAGCCTCAGCTCCACCTGACCCTCGGACCCTCGGACAGCCTCAGCTCCACCTGACCCTCGGACAGCCTCAGCTCCACCTGACCCTCGGACAGCCTCAGCTCCACCTGACCGTCGGACAGCTTCAGTTCCACCTGGCCGTCGGACAGCGTCAGCCAACCGCTTCCCGTGGTGGCACCACGGCTGTCAGTCAGTCAGTCTGCCATTCCGTCGGTCAGTCAATCAGTCCATCAGACAGTGAGACCGTCAGTCAGTGAGACCGTCATTCAGTCAGTCCGTCAGTCATTCGGCCATTCAGATCGTCAGTCAGTCAGTCATTCAGTCCGTCAGTTCGTCCGTCAGTCAGTCAGTCAGTCAGTCAGTCAGTCATTCTGTCATTCCTTCATTATGTCATTCAGTCAATCAGTCCATCAGTCAGTGAGACCGTCAGTCAGTCTGGTAATCAGTCAGTCGGTCAGTCAGTCAGTCAATCAGTCAGTCAGTCAATCAGTCCATCAGGCAGTCGCGGCCACGGCGCTTTAAAAGCCGACCCAACTGAAGCAAAGTGCAGGGAGGAGAATTTATCGGTAGTTGGAAATTCGTTTTCCTCGCAACGTAGAGAAACTGGGACAAAGTGCCGGCTTCTCTACACAGGAGAATCCCTCCGGAGGAGGATTCTTCAGAGAGTGGAACTGAAGTCACCTGGTGGGATTGGGACATGGGGTAGTGTTCAGGGTGCCCAAAGTGGCCCATGCTTAAGAAGCGACCCGAAAAGTCGAAATCTTCCCATGTTGAAGCGCAATTTGACGTCCGAAAAGGCCGCTTTGCAATGGCTCGGGGAATCGGCGATTGCGGCCAAAGTATTTGGGTTGGAAAAATGCAAATACAGTGTGGGCATCAGAAGAGATGCGTGTACAAATGTATGTCACATTTGAGTGGAAATCGGGGACTAAATGGGGGTTAATAGCGTGTAAATCGGAGCCGATTCCACGTGCATGGGACACGTGTCCTTCGGCATTCATTGACGACTGCAGTTTGCACGGTAGGTGACATGTGCCAATTGGAGAAATGTAGCCGGTACATGGAGTCGAGTGATGGATGTGTTGCGGTCGTTCCGACTCGAGCCGTTTGGCAGCGGCAGACCCAATCGTGAAAAATGGGGAAAATTTGGCACCTTGGACTTTCACGCGCCCCACGTGTGCACGTGCCACGTGCGATGTAAATTTTTGTACAGTTTGTGTGGCGCATAGATGCGGCTACAGCGTGGCGTTGGTTTCATGCCGATCGGTGCATTGGTTCGCCAGCTACACTGCTGTGATTCGGGCCGTCGGACAGTCGACAGAAATTGCAATCGCCATGTTAAGTCAATGGGGTTTTTGAGAAAATTAAATCGCGTGCCACGTGCTTAATATACATTTGCGAACGTGGAAAGCACGCTATTGACACGCACAGCGTGGAGACGATTCGATCGGTACCATTTCCGGTGCGCTGGTCCTAATGGTGCACCCACAGTTCGTACCACAAACAATTCCTTATGGTATTAATATATAACCAAACTTTAATATATAACCACCCATCACCCGACCCGACGGCGCTGAGCGTCATCGCTCCGGAGGACAGCTCGGTCCAGCGGTGTCGGGTGTCGCCGCTCCGGAGGACGGAGCGGTCCAGCGGTGTCGGGTGTCGCCTCTCCGGAGGACGGAGCAGTCGGGTGTCGCCTCTCCGGAGAACGGAGCGGTCCAGCAGTGTCGGGTGTCGCCTCTCCGGAGGACGGAGCGGTCCAGCGGTGTCGGGTGTCGCCGCTCCGGAGGACGGAGCGGTCCAGCAGTGTCGGGTGTCGCCTCTCCGGAGGACGGAGCGGTCCAGCAGTGTCGGATGTCGCCTCTCCGGAGGACGGAGCAGTCGGGTGTCGCCTCTCCGGAGAACGGAGCGGTCCAGCAGTGTCGGGTGTCGCCTCTCCGGAGGACGGAGCGGTCCAGCAGTGTCGGGTGTCGCCTCTCCGGAGGACAGCTCGGTCCAGCAGTGTCGGGTGTCGCCTCTCCGGAGGACGGAGCGGCCCAGCAGTGCCTGGTGTCTAGAGGTCCAGCAGCTCCGGAGGATGGAGTGCTCCGGACAACTCACTGCCATCTGCCCGTATAGTATCCGGCCTCGGCCGACGAGAACACATCACCCCGACATTAGAGGAATTTGGATGGTTGAAATTTGATGCCATGTTGGAGGAGCGCGACGTAGTTATGATCCGGAAGCTAACGTCGTCTTGTGTCCCACCTACGCTGGCGTGCTCCATCGAGCGTCGTGCGGATGTGTCGTCCAGGAGCACTCGGTGCGCAGCCACAGGGATGTTGGAGCTCCCGCGAGTTCGCTTCGAACTAGCTAAGCGGAGCTACCCATTCAGAGCCGTAGCCGCGTGGAACGGCCGTTTGGAGGCGCGTTCGATCACGGGGTGATCGGACGATCATGATGAAGATCATGGTGATGAAGCGTGATTTATGTCTAGATGATTTTTAAGTGACTCTTGTTTATTGACATGAGAAATGGGATTATGTATATAGTTTTACAGAAATGTATTGACGAAAGGGCTGAAAAGCCATATGATTGTGGAGACCTTAATAAATCTGACTATGACTATGACTATGACTATGACTATCTGAGCTGACGCGACGTCCCGTGTCGATCTTTGGTCGCCACCTACGGGATCACCTACTTGACTTGCCGCCCGTGCCGGACTGATTGACTGCTCGACTTGCTGTATTTTATTTACTTACATGTTATTCTGTGATTTTGACCCTCTTTTTACCTTTTGTGCTGTGCTGTTTAATCTATTTGACGCGATGTCGTAATACCCACAAGTCAATTGTGGATGACCTTAATAAAGTCTGTCTGTCTGTCCGTCTGAGTGGCCCAGCAGTGTCGGGTGTCGCCTCCCCGGAGGACGGAGTGGCCCAGCAGTGTCGGGTGTCGCCCCGGAGGACGAGTGGCCCCGGTGCGGGTGTCGCCTCTCCGGAGGCCGGCGGTGCCGGTGTCGCCTCTCCGGAGGACGGAGTGGCCCAGCGGTGCCGGGTGTCGCCACTCCGGAGGACGGAGTGGTCAAGCGGGCCGTTCGAAGGCTAAAAATAGGTTGCATATAATTTACGTGTCTCACGCCATTGTCTTGTGCGTTGATCTAAGCGTACATTTGTCCCAGAATGACACGCAATGACACCCATGAGACGCAGCCCGGTACGAAAGTGCATGACATAGCGAAATAACTGCATCTAGTGGATTCCTGGGGTGAGCAATTAGCGGATTATTCAGGAAGCGATTGACTATGCTAGCAAAGATAACATTTTTGGTATCCTGATAGCACTATATGTTAAGGCTGTTTTCATTAGCGCATAGCTTTCTCTTTCAAACTTTGTATTGTTTTGGTTTTGGTGAGAAATTTATACAAAGGCAAGTACAAATACAAATACAAAGACAAAGACAAGGACAAAGACAAAGACGTACATTCTGGGCATCCACAATATACTCGTGGCCATTGCAGCCCATTGTTGAGTTTTACAACAAAGGCCATTAGTAAATAAGGTTGCCGTATGCGCATATACAATCATCTAGCAATTGTGCATAACAACGGCACGGACAGTCAGCAGATACTATCAGAAGTCGGCAAGTATGATCAGCAGTCAGCAAGTGCGATCAGAGCAGTCAATCCAGTCCCACGCTCAACTATTTCCTCGGGCGGCGACTGAACAGGGAAACTGGGAGTCACCTTAGCTCGTGCGACAGCTCGTTATGCATGGCAGGACCTCGGGAACAAATAACGGCGCCTGCCCATCTCTGTCCGCGACCTGGGAACGTACAGGTCCCGGTTCTGACGGATGTGGCGGTCACGGTGTTCGGCTACTGTGGTGATGACACCGGCTAACGAAGCTGACCCCTGCAGATGACACGCCTTGTGATGCAGGTACAGGGTATAGTATGAGGCCGAGTTCCCGGAGCTCATCCTGGCATGGCGCTCTAACAAATCCGCAACCTGTTCAAATTTAGTTCCTCCGAAAATAACTTTTCTCCATAGTTCATATTCGTTGGGGATTCGAGACATATTCTTCTGGGTACAATTACCGTGGACCGAAATGTAATGACGGATCTGAGAGAGAAACAAGGCATTCGTGAGCACCGAGATGACAGATGGTGACAGGTGGCCTCTGAGACGCGACAGACCGGCCACAGTTCCCAAACATTGTCCGGTAATGTCAGAATCATGCGCGGGTCCCAGCTGAGGGTGCAATCAAAAGTGAGTCCCAGGGTTTTACTTCCGAACAGCGGAGCAGATGTTAATCGCAAAACGCTACCGTGAAGATGGCAAGATTGCGTAAATTGTGTTGGCCGCCAAAGGCCGCAAGCTGGGTCTTCTCTTCGTTTACTTTTGGACCATTCCCGCGGAACCAAATGCCAAGGGAGGCCGGGACGTGTTCCAACTCGGTAACGACACTTTCGATGCGAGTTTTGTCTCCGATGACAAACATGTGTGTGCAATTTGCACGCTGAGCGACTGCTGCGATCTCATCGAGCAAACTGAGGTCGTTGGCGAAGACGCAGTAGAGCAATGGGCCGAGAGATGAGCCTTAAAAATATCCGATGTCGTTAGGAAGTGGTGCACATTCCATGCTGCAACCAAGATTATCAGTAAGGCTAGCACTATGAGTATGACTTTGGAGATAGGTCTTAAGCCATGAAGTGTCGATACCGTGCTGGCTTAATTTGGTCAAGAGCCGTGACCGGACGATCACATCAAAGCTCAAGTCCAAGAGGAACAGTATGGAAATCTCACTACGATCATTGGCTGATAGGATCTGGTCGGATATAGATGTCAGCGTGGTCTCCGTTGAATGAGACAGGGTGGGGGGGGACTGCGCTAGGAAGGAGATATCAGGTGGATGTTGGATAGGTAGGCGTAGAGCTGCTGGTGGTCTGCACGCTGCACACTTTTTGCGATGACCGGGACAATAGAGATGGGATGAACGGGACAATAGAGATGGCCCGGTAGTTGGAGGAGCTGGTAGGATCACCGGATTTAAAGATGGGATAAAGTACGGAGTGCTTCCAGGAAAGGGAACGTCAGCAGTAGTGATTCTGGAGTTCACCAAATGAAGAAGCACACTGCCAATGCCGTCAAAGCTCAGCCGGATCACACCCACGCTGATGCTGCCCCCACAGCAGGCGGACGGGCTGATTATGCTGACCGCAATGACGTGTAGCTCGGAGAGGGACAGTGGCGCTAGACAGAATACACAGTATACAATGCACAATAGACAGAATGCACCTACCGGCGGCAAACGACAGGCCGGGCTCGGAAAGCACCATGACCAGCGACCTCGCCAGCAACGCGTGGTCCAACGTCAACAAAACGGTCATTCGGCTGATCAGGCGTAACGTCGGGAGCATTTCGATCGCCATTGGCATCGCTTACGGCGGATGGAATGTACCGTTACATGCCCCCTCGTCCGCTCTCCTGGATGCGCCTCTGCGCGTCGCCCAGGGAGTCGCGTGGAATGACTACACAACAGCCTGTTGAGTTAGTTTACAAATTGGACACAGTCACCTTACAATGACACGGCGTTGGCTGTTCTGCACGATGGATTCTTCTCTGACTGGCTTAAACCGCCGAGGGAGATAAGGCAGGGACGCTCGGATTATGGAATGTTGCTCACGGTAGGGGTTGGATTACACACAGTGAAGATCCGAACAGCAAATGAGATGAGTGGCATTGATGTTCGAACATCGAGTTCGAACATGTGTCAGGTCTGGAGCTACACACTCGAAAGTCCAAGTTAACGTGGATTGGTAGTTTGTAGCATCGAACAGATGCCATACGTAGGATGCTGATGTTCAAAAGATGTAGAATAATTATGATTCTGTTTAGCGCAGCAGTGAATTGCGAAATCGACAACAAATGAATCCCAAAACCCGCAGCATTAAGAATACAATGGGCACGTGAAGCAGTGTCACCCAAAGATAAATGGAGGAACAGCGGTCACAAAAAACCTTTTTATATGAAATAATAATTGATGTTGTACCATACATAGCGATTTAAGGAGCCTGGTTACAGCTCACGCGATCCTTGATGATGCACGCATATGCGCATTCATGGAAGGGAAGGCCACCTTAGGCGGTACCCAAATCAACATGCAAAGATATGCAAGACGTGGAGCAACCTGGGAGCAATAAATGTACGACTGCTGTTCAGGGGTTAAGAAGAGGCCGGCTTGGTAATGCATTATGACACGATAGAATATGGTCGAAATTGGTGCAGGAAAGATGCTTACCACTCAAGATGGATGATATATTAAAGACTCGTTTCACACGACTGGATCTACAAAAGCTTTGAAAATAAATACTTCTCCATAAATACTTTGCTGGATTTTCGAGCAATAAGCCAACTTAGTGTGCAATAACAGAATCCCAAATAACTTGGTAGATGCTGTGGTTTAGCAGAGCGTAGTGGAAGTGCCGATATCCGTCCAATATTTAAGAACAAATATATTTTGAGCAAAACAATATTTTGATGACCTTGTGGAAAAACGGTCATAGGTATATTTTTGAAAAATTCCTGCCAACCTTTCCTACATGCAGTACCAACTTTATGGGAGTTTTCTATTTATCAGTGTCATGCAAATGCAATGGTAGAAAAAAATTAGGGACACAATGTTCGCCAATAGACCTTAGTGAGAGAGAGATGCGCTGAAGTTGCGTGCCAAGGGCGCAATTCAGAGCAAAATGCTGGTATCGCCCGCAAATAAACATACCCGGCCTTCGCTGAGTGGGAACACGATGGGCCGGCTCCGACGTTTCGGTCCAGAGTTTTGCACATATCGCGCCCCTGCACCAAGTTAGCAAAGTTCCAATCGGTCTACTTCCAGTTAATTCATCGCTACATTTCAGCAAGATGTTTTCATGCTCGTCGACGTGCGGCCATTTGTCAAGGTTATGAACCCATCGACATCCGAACTTATTACTGCTATCCTGGCAGAGACGTGCGACGCTTTTGTACTATGGAATGTGGATTCGTAAACACAAAAATACACCTCAGACAAATAAATTCCAGTGTACATAACGTAGTGTCAGGTAAAGTGGGGGCCAAAGACAATTAATGTGATGGTGTGGATGCGAAGCATTATCTGCCCGCATGTAAAGCAGAACAAATCATATTGTTCCATGCTTCGCACAAGTATGTTAAAGCTGTCTGTTCCACTGGAAGGATGGCTCCTATGAACTGTGCTGGTAATGTGGAGGCGTTCATAACCAAGTGCAGACCATTGTGGACGACTGGCCCTAGAGCCAACAATGATGCGCGTGGTATGCGGAATTATCTGCTACGTTGAGAGGATATGAATTTCTGTAAGATGATAGGCTAATTAGTTGACGTACTTGATGGGTGTTGGGTGGATGTGCCTAAGTTTGATGTTTTTGTTTGCACATGCTAGATCAGTGCGATCAATTGAAAACGTAGTTGGGGCTGTCAGCGACGCGTGAATGTGCTTATAGCGGTTGCAGAACGTGACAATAAATGACAGTATTGAAGAAAGAAACAAATGAAAGGAAAATCACTTCGGTTAGATATGGCTTCAAATCCCAAGTAAAGGTTAATTTTCTTGTCAGCTTCCAGCAAGAAAAGGTTGACACAATATACTAGGTGTTGTAAAATTTCCTCATGCAATAAATACAGACAGAAACTGTGCAACATGACACATAGATGTTGCTTGATGTTCATTACCGCTGCCAAATTCATACAAGTGCTCCAAAATACTGAAATTCCGGTCTCAACCAACAACATTTCACTATTGGTGAAATTCACCACTATTGGTGATGTCCACTCTGGCCACCACTGGCGATGGCAGTGACCCTCTGATTTCAGTATTACTGCGTTCATCAGACAACAAATAATTGCAATGCGTAATCCAAAATACACAAAGTTAGTTGGATGTGATCCATTTGTGCCGAAAACGCCAGGATGCTGAGGCATCCCGCTAAGGAATCACGCTGAGGAATCACACTGAGACAAAATGTCAAATATCCTGTGAGTGCTTGCCAATGCCGGTGGAAAATTGCGACTGTTGAGCTTTTCGTGATGTTCTGAATCAAAGCGAGAGCGACGTTGACATTACCAACGGGAGCGACGCAGATATCACTATAGCATTTATGTCACTGAGCGCCTTTGCTGGCTGTTTCCTCGGATGCAGCTGAAAACGGAAATACTCCGACTGCACGCTTCCTTTACACTGTAAACAGACGGGCTGGGTTCCCGTTCTATTCATATCAAGATAGATCAAAAAGAAGGGAAGAGAGAGAGAGAGAGAGAGAGAGAGAGAGAGAGAGAGAGAGAGAGAGAGAGAGAGAGAGAGAGAGATAGAGAAAGAGAGAGAGAAAGAGAGAGAGAGAAAAGAAATAAAGAAAAAGGAAAAGAAAGAGACATTCAGGTCTGGTATGGTTCCGTTGGGATATTGGTGTTGCAATATTTTCATCACACATGCCTGGAACTAATTATGGAGGGGTGTTCCCCGGAGACTGCATTTTCCATAGCGTATGCAAACATCTGGGTAGCTCCATGCACTCTTGGGATTCCTCAAGTTTCCTTGTTCAGGATTCGTCAAAATAATCCACGACAAGGGAATATGCCTGCATTTGGATGACAAGATATCTTATTCAGCATGTGGTTTCTAAACTAGGGCTATGGGCACCGCGAAAGCAGCCCTAGATAACAGATAACGAGCGCTCTAACGTCCCATTTTCCATCGCAATCCCGAAAGTATTGGGGATGGTCAATTAAGATTGTCTGCCAAAATCCTGCAGAGCTGCAGGATCTAGCTCCAGGATAGGTCAAAGTCAGGCTACGACTACGTTTAAATGCGGCTGTTGAATGCACAATGAACTATTTTTTCAGGAGCAAAAACATGACATACTACAAGGAAAGGCAAAAAAGGAGTTACAGACAAGTGATGAAGTACAAATTCAAAGCTACAAACACGTTACGTGAGTCAAATCACTAGAGTTCAAATGAAAGTGCAAACCGAACAAGAAGTTTTGTGATGGAAGATGATGCTATAGTGGACGCTTTCGGAACCCTGGATTGTATGTAATGGTAAAGTATGTTCTCTAATAGCTTCCCAAGTTTCAAGTCGATGGCAGGTCATTCAAACATCACCTGAAACATTCGGAGAGCAAACATATCGTAAGCTCTCTAAAGGTAAAAATACGGACTATCACCAAGTAAAAGCTGCTAAGCTATCGGGGTAAATTCACATCCAGATTTTGCTTCTGATGGCAGTATGCCCAAACTTCATTTTAGCATTTCGCATTTTGCTGAAAGCCTTGGAAATATCTCAAATACTACATACATTTGTGCGACTTTAATCAATATCATCAAACACGGAGAGGACATTTCCATTTCCCTCGGTGCCTTGTACACTGCCTTGTGCCGAGCTCGGTCTGTTTTTCAATCATCAGTTCCAGCGGTTCGTCACACTTCTTTTCAGGCACTTGCGCTTCACTGGATCGGCGGCCGTGAGCGGCGCACGTGTCAGTATGCTAGTGCAGGCTTTCAGTTAGCATGTCGCTGATGTTGCAACACGAAGTCGCACTCGTTTCAAGGTCAGAGCCTGAAGCCCACGGCTGGGTCGTGTGGCCAACCACCCACTGACATTGACCTGCGACACTGACGACCTTAACCTAACATCAAAGGTCAAATAAAAGAAGCGGATAAAATGTGCCAACCAATTTTAGCAGTTTAAGGAAGAAGCCACACCACCCTGCCTTTCCGCACCCTTCAATCTAATTAAGAACAAGCGTTAGTGAGGTGGGGGGGGGTAAATTGATGCTCGGCACTGCGAAGGATATGATGTCATGTTGTACTGCCAGGAGTCATCAATAAAGCGGTGCTGGTTCGTCCATCTCTGGATATCGCTATGCCTCGCTTCGCCTTTAAAGTCCGGTTTCCAATCCGACTTAGTGAATTAATGCACTATTCCCAATTTTTCCGGAACAGTATTTACTTCGGTGTCATATTATGCTAATTATGTTTGTTGCCGCCTGAACTGCATTTGAATTGCCTGCATTTGGCCCTGAACAATCTTCGCACATTTACAAACCTGCACATACACGGTGTGTGAATCGATATCACGTAGTGCAGGTTGTGCAGCTGAACGATTGTCCGTTCCAGTGCACGCCTGTTTCAGAACCTCCGCGACGGAATGTGTTTCCTCCCCTGACTTGTGATTCGCTTCTCCACGCTGTCGCTGGTATTCGCTCTGTTTTCTCTTTCCACACTTCCATCCTCGTGCTGGTCTTTGGCCACGCTTCCGTTAGTTTATTTTAGCTTATGGGGCGCATCGACTGCATAGGTCATATATAGCACCCATGATAATGAACGTTACTAAAAAAAAATAACGTTTACGTCTGGTCTCCAGCTCTGCGCCCCGGCCTGACTTCCGGACACCATTCCAGTCTGTGCTTTCGGCCCCGTCTCTGCGTCCTTGTCTCCGGTCCGCCTCTCGCCCGTGTCACCAGCTCATGTCTCCCATCTCGTCTCCGCCCCTCGTCTCCGGGCTGACGTGGCCGTCTTCTTTGCCTGGTCGCCGTCTCCGGCGTCCGTCTCCGACGTCCGTCTCCAAGGTCCGTCTCCGGCCCCGTCTCCGGCGTCCGTCTCCGGCGTTCGTCTCTGGCGTCCGTCTCCGGCGTCCGTCCTCGGCTCCGTCTCCGGCCCGTCTCCGGCGTCCGTCTCCAGGCCCGTCTCCGGCCGTGACGGCGGCCCGGGCCCGTCTCCGACGTCCGTCTCTGGCGTCCGTCTCCGGTCCCGTCTCCGGGCCCGTCATCGGCGCCGTCTCCGGCCCCGCCTCCGGTTCCGTCTCCGGGGTCCGTCTCCAGCCATGTCACCAGCGCCGTCTCCGGCGTCCGTCTCCAACGTCCGTCTCCGACGTCCGTCTCCGGCGTCTGTCTCCGGCGTCCGTCTTCGGCCCCGTCTCCGGCGTCCGTCTCCGGTTCCGTCTCCAGCGTCCATCTCCGGCGTCCGTCTCCGGCGTCCGTCTCCGGCGTCCGTCTCCGGCGTCCGTCTCTGGCGTCCGTCTCCGGCGTCCGTCTTCGGCTCCGTCTCCGGCCCGTCTCCGGCGTCCGTCTCCAGGCCCGTCTCCGGCCGTGACGGCGGCCCGGGCCCGTCTCCGACGTCCGCCTCCAGCGTCCGTCTCCGGTCCCGTCCCCGGGCCCGTCATCGGCACCGTCTCCGGCCCCGCCTCCGGTCCCGTCTCCGGCGTCCGTCTCCGGCGTCCGTCCCTGGCGTCCGTCTCCGGCCCCGTCACCGGCGCCGTCTCCGGCGTCCGTCTCCGGCGTCCGTCTCCAACGTCCGTCTCCGACGTCCGTCTCCGGCCCAGTCTCCGACGTCCGTCTCCGGGGTCCGTCTCCGACGTCCGTCTCCGGCGTCCGTCTCCAACGGCCGTCTCCCGACGTCCGTCTCCGGCGTCCGTCTCCGGCGTCCGTCTCCAACGTCCGTCTCCGACGTCCGTCTCCGACGTCCGTCTCCGACGTCCGTCTCCGACGTCCGTCTCCGGCCCCGTCTCCAGGCCCGTCTCCGGCCGTGACGGCGGCCCGGGCCGGCCGGCGCGGCCGCGTCCCGGCGCCGCCGGCGCCATCGATCGCGGCCCCATCTCGCGCCAGCGCCCGCTCGCCGCCAGTGTGGTGGCCGTCTGGCGCGAGCGACGGTCGACCTGCGGCGCTGCGTGCCGCCGCACCTGTGGCGCGCCGGTGTGCGACATCGCGCGCCGACCTGACCCACAGAAGCGCGGCACGGCACGACCCGACCCGACACGAGCGCACGGTGGAGCGCGGGCGGAGCGGTGCCGCACCGCACGGAGACGCCGTCACGTCACGGCCAGCCGCCACAGCCAGCTGCCGCAGCCAGCTGCCGCAGCCAGCCGACACGGCCACAGGTGAGCCGGCCGCACGAGCCGCCCAACCCTGCTGGAGAGCGGCCGTGCTCACGCGGCTGCAGAAGCGCTGCAGAGGTTGCCGAGTCCGTGCTGGTGTCAGCCGCTGAGCACGAAGGCGGCGCTGCGCCCATGGGCAGGCTCAGAGACGAGCGCGCACACTCCCATCGCCTGACTGCCTGCGTTTGGCCGTGCAGCTCCCGCAATCTGTGCCGCTTCCCGAGAACTCGTCGACAACTCGCACTCGTCTGATCGCCCGAGCGATCCACCTTCAGATTATTTTGAGACTTTAAGATTTGTCATTTTTGCCTTGCAGGCCGGCGCGTCATAACAAATTATTTTGTCCGCCTCAGGAGAATCCTGGTAATGAGTTTGCAGAGTTTTATACTATATGTAATTGGATCATTTGATCTCGATCAAAAGAGAAACTACGAGTCATTACTAGCCTGCACGCAATAACCCATTGACACACACACACACACACACACACACACATACGTGTTTGCCGTGACTACCGAGGACTATGGCCTGGCCGTCACTAACGAGGACACCCCTTAGTTTTCACTAGAGAAACATCAATTTTTTATCTGTCATAGAGCAAGATCTGCCGAGTAAGATAGAGGGTAAATTTGGGAGAAAACTTCCAATCGTCGGCCTCCAATGTGATTTGGAATACCGAGGACATCGGCAAAACCGAGGACATTCTGTGTATCGTCTCATGTTCACCATGCATGTTTATCGTCAATACCGAGGACTATCGCCTGGCGGTCAGTAACGAGAACTCCCTCCTGACATCCGAGAGCAGTGTGTTTGTGGTATGTGATAATTGATGCGTCTGTGCGGTTTTGAGTGTCGGTGATAATCGCCTGTGTGAGGTCTAATTAACCCGCGCCGTCTTTACGGTCAGATCCTCACACCCCGTCTCGGGGGGATAGTAACCCCCTCCAAAATCCAAGCTAGGCGTCACACGAAAACGAAAGAGGTGTCATCGGAAAGCGCTCGACGAGTAGGGTCTGGATCCACCCCACAAAACAATTTCCTCCTAAAAGTGACGTAACTAGGGGGATATATCTTCACGACTTTTCACGAATTACATGTTTTTGGCTCTGTGGATATTCGAGAAAAAAAATTAATTATTTGGAATCAGAAAAGGAGAGCGAAATTTACCAGCGCCATAACAATTTTTACCCCCCCCATTTTTTTTTAATTTCAAATTTTTGAGTTTCCAAGTTTTCTGTAATTTTCCTTTTATAACGGGTAGAGCAGACCGAGAAACGTTGTTGGAAGTAAACTTACTTGAATAAAAAATGCTTACTTTAGCCAGAATATTATATTTGAAGTACAAGAGGCAAATATGGAAAATTTACGTGTAGTCAAAAAGGAAAATGGAAAATTCCTCTCGTATGTTTTGGTGCACCCATAAAAATAGGAAAATGCTGAAACTTTGAACAAAATATCTGTATCCGTTAAAGCGTGACGACTGATCGAACTTTTTTAAGTGACCTCACTTGACCTTGACTAACTCGTTGACCCTAGATGACCTGACTTACAAATTTCGACATAACATGCCAAATTGATGTGGAAAAAGGTACACAAAATTTTGGCGCGCTGCCACGCGCCGTTCGTTCACTATCCGCGAAAAACCTGAGGTGGAGGCCGTTGAAGACCCCCACCCAGAGACAGGACGGGTTAACCCAGTGCCACTGATGGAGGCTTCCATAGCGTAGGACCACTATCATCGAAAAACATGCTGTGTTTCAGACAAAAAGTTGTGGGGAGACAAAGGATTGCGTGGCACAGTATCCTACTGAATAGTCATTGTGTTCAGTTCGCGTTTGGGCGAAAATTGTCAAGTTTCTAGTCTTTTTGGGATTTTGGGGTATATTGCCTTGGGAGCTTTCATTAAATTTGGTTTACAAAAAAAGGCAAGGTAAAAGAAATAAGTTCAAAAAAATAAAGTTAAAAAAATAAATTAATTTATTAAAAAAAATTTGCAAAAAAAAAAAAGCCCCAAAAACCCAAAGGTCCCTCCCCTCTAGGCTTTTTTTCTCGTTGTGTCCGTTCTTGTTTGTGTCATTTCCCGAGGGGAAGTGTTGGTTTACCCATGGGGTTTCCTGGTGAACGCTAAGGGGGTTCTGGGAAAGGCCAGTGCGGGGAGGGTCTTTTTAATTAGAGGGGGATTGCTTTTTTTGGGTAAAGTAGGTTCATTAAAAAAAAATGCGGAAAAAACCAAAAACAAGAAAATAAAAGCTAAGGTTCGGGTTGTGGTAGTTAAATTTTAAAAAAAAATAAACCAAAACCGCCCCCCCAAACAGCCACACCTTTTTAAAAAAAAAATACAAAAAAAAAGATGAAAAAAAAAAAAAAAAAAAAAGTTACTTAAGGGTGGACAAAAGGATGGTTGTAGTTTTTGTAATTATTTTGTTAAACATGGCCTCACCTGGGGCCAAAAGTGAAAGGAGAAAGTGTTGGTGGGGCGGAAGGGAATGTGGTCGGACTGAGACTATACCAAAAATGGAGGAAACTCAGTCTTCGCATAGGGCCTTATTTTTCCCGGATTTTATGGCACTTCACATGGGGCGTTCCACGACAGATCGACAAATAAAATTTCGATTTTGCACCCCCACATCTCAGATTTTGATGAAAATGGGTCTATAGGGTTATCAGCAGCCCTAAACACGCCTGTGACATTTTCAGGCCTCTCCGACTTCCGGTTTTCGAGCTACAGCCTGCGACATTTTTACATTCGATGCATACATGGCTTTGTTTGGCAGGATTTTTCCCTGCTACATTGAATGATAAGTAGGTGAGTTTGTACATCAAAATGATTGCAATCCCATGCAGAATGAACGTTTATCACTATCGAAACCATAGCAATTAAATATATGTCAAATATAACACTTAAAAAATGGCAAGTTCTCTTGAGCAATTTTCCCCTTCGATATTGTGATTTTTGATATTTTTTAATGAAAGAGCGTTGATTATTACCTATATTTCATCAATAAAAAAGTGGTTATCGGCTTATAAATATTTTAAACCTAATTTCAAACACCAACCGCCCGGCCTCATTTTACCCAATACGGCGTCGTTCAGCAACGGCCGCGGCCAGCTGCTGCCAACGGGGATAGGGGTGCTGGCGGCTGTCGTCCGCGGCCCCGTGGGATTGAGAGGACATTATGCAGATTATTTATAAACACCAGGCAGGACGTTTTAGCACTTCATTTATTATTCACACAAATAACAAGCCGGAAAGTACATGTACATTTGCGAATGCTAACGAGATGGTACAATGAGCCTTATCAGAGGTACAAAATGCATAACTTAACATTAGCTCACTTCACATTGTAATTCGCACATAAACAAACGGAAATCAGCTGCTGATGTAGGTCACGCTAACCATTCAACCTAAATCCTGTAGCAAATCAGGCCACCATCACCTCTCTTCCTTCACTTATGGCAAGTTCTCGCACAACGACAATGTTTGCCTTCACTGGAGTTACCCTGTGTATTTTTAGAGTCCCTTTGGCAGTTTTTGCCATTGACAGTCTATCGCCAAGCTCATGCCGTGTACGACTAACCTCTTCTTTCGCTACAAAGCAGCACTCGGTATGCAAATTACCCTTGTCCTGTAGCACTTTACATAGCTTTTCCGCAGTAAGAATGTGGTCCGAGTGTGTCCGCGAAAGACTGGCGCTAGCTGCAACCATTTTCAGTGTACCCCCAACACCGTCGCACGAATTTTTCCCATGCGACGTTGCAAAAAAAATTCAATCGCACTGGACTCCGAAATCCTCATCATGAAAACTCACATTCACGAAATTAAACTTATTCTTGTACTGGGCAGCTGACCCATCCAAAAAATAATGAATCTTTTTCAAGTTCGGGACTATGCCTTTCACTCTCGGTACAATGTGCTGCAAGAATGTGTGCACAGCGACGGTGTCATGCTTCAGTTCGTTTGATAACACGCAAAAACTGTGGCATTCAATCTTTCCAGCCTCTCGCCAATAAACAACAAACGGATGAACGGTACACTGTGGTGCGTTCCAGTGATATGACTGAATTTCGTCTTGAACTACAAAAGTGTAGTTTTCTGAAAAATATAATATGATCAGTGCTTCATGCTCAGGTAGCTGCTTTTTTAGATCGTCGAAATATTTGCTTTGATGCTGACTCGTGAAATGATGCCGAGTAAGTGTCACAATGGCGTCAGACAGTTTGTCTAGAAACTCGTCCATAGGAAGAACAATTTCGATCAAAGTGCAACGATCCGTGCTTAACCACTGACTAAATCTGACTTCGTCCACCAAGTCTGAGATTTCCCCTGCCTGCGCATTTAAAGTGGCGATCAAATATGACCTGACACCGTCCTGACCTGGACAGTTTTCACACTTTTGCAGCATACAGGCTTCCCTCCCGACATCACAAACCGCGTGCTTCAACAGGTCCTTGTAGGTAATGTCTTTTAAGCCCAGAGACGCTAACATTAGCTTCACGTTCTGGTGATAGCAACATACACAAACCGTATGAGTGCCGTTGCTTCCCAACAGGACACAGTGTTTGGGGCGGAGGCTGGCGAACTTCGAAAACCCAATGCGCGGGTTGCTACCGTTCTCTTTATGAAGTTGGTAAATTTCCTGCAAATTACCTAAAATCAAACGTTTCTGCTTCTTTACTTTAACCCCATTCTCATCTCTTACCGTCACATAGTCTTTTTTTCCAGGGCATTTTCTACTCACTTCGGGGCCAGGGGGAGGTGGCAGTCACGTCTCCCATATCATCCTCCCGGGACGCGCGTCTCCTTTGTTGACATCCCACGCTCGGCTCCCCCTTCCCCTCCCCCTCCCCCCGGCAGGCGTATCGCGAGGCAGCGGCAGCGCGCGCCCCGGTCCGGTGAGCGCAGCGCCCGCATTCACCGCATTTCATTCGTCTTTCCAAGTCGATAACCACTTTTTTTATTTATGTTTCTAGGGTAAAAACTACGCTCTTTCATATGAAAGTGAGAAAAATACGATATCGGAGGGGAAAAATGTTTTTATTTCTTTTCAATTTTTTATTTGGCTAGAGTCGGCAAAAAGTACGTAATGAAAGTTTGAATGGTGGCATAGTCATATTCTTCAATGTTTTGTCTTCATTTTGACGTATAAATTTGTTTAGTTACTGAAAAATGACTTGGAGAAAATTAGCACCAAAGATAGTCATGTCAGTGCAAAATGTAAAAATTATATAGTTCATAACTAGAAAACGGTAAACCTAAGAGACTTCAAAATGGCACAGGCGTGTTCAGCGATGCTGATAACCCTATAGAACCATTTTCATCAAAATCTGAGGTGTGAGGGTGCAGGTCACATGTCGATTTGTCGTGGAATGCCCCACATTGAACTTGGGAATTAACGACATGAAAATCTACAGAAATCATTACAAATTATGAATACTTGACGGCAGTAGCAATGACTGAGCATTGCACAACTTTAGGTCCCGTCCTTTGAGCACAAGGGTGTGCCCCTAACAGTCAAACAAAAATCCTTCTGGATACATCTTGCTTCAATTGCCCTTGATAACGTAAGCATGCATACAAAATTGCACGTCGATCCAACAAAATGTAGAAGTGACGACAAAGGTAGTCTATTTGCTACGGGTTCTAAATAAATAGGCTCGTGGTTCCGTAGCAGGTTTTATGCAAGAGTGCTGAGGAATCGACTTTAACACATTATGTGTATCGAAGTTTCGTCGGTTTTTAGCGAACCTGTGAACGTTCCATGGTTTAAATTGTTACGTCATCTACTTGGTTTCAGATCCTCGTTCTAGGTAGTGACAACGTACACTATGCATGACAAAACGTGTGCATAACAGTCATGGGTAAAGGCGGACAGCTGTCCCCATGGCATGCTTCCTGTTGCGCACAATGGATGTCGGCAACTTGATGAGCCCCAGCACAACCCCACTGCATGTGCCGACTTTGCGGCATGCTTTCTGAAATTGCTCGCGATATCGCGCAAGGTGCAAGAACAAGTGGATCGTAACTTAGTAACTTAGCAATCGTAATTCGTGCAACTTGTATAGGCATATAAAAAATAGATGAAACGTGAATGTACATGATCTGTCGAGGTAAATTCTTTAGCTTTCTTATTAAGAAAGTTGCAACGAGCCAGGATCCTTGGATATAAACCTCGTAAGGTGGAGTGACAACAAGTGAAATTTGTGACGACGTCTATAGTGTGTCGGATCGACAATAATTATGTGTGAAAATTTGTCTTGCTAATGATGATCAAAGCAAAAAGTAACCCGAGGTATATAATTTTCCGGTTGTTTGTCTCGGATGTTGTAATTTTCGTTTGGTTTTCCGGCTTATTGTGACACCGTTTGCGCACGTAAATGTTGGTATTTTCTTTAGACATGCCGGTTTCGGCGCATTCTACGTGGGTTCTTCAGATAATTCCAAATGGAATCAGAGGGTTCTGCTGATGTTTGTATGCGTTTCATAGTAGGTGTATCATTGCCACGCGAAGTCTTGAAACAAAGGCACCACCTTCAGGAATTTCGCGTTTAAGCAAAGGAAGCTCAGTTGACTGATTTTTGTTTCGTTCAGGCGCACGCGAAACGCAGAGAAAAGGTAAACGTCTGGTTTGAACAGGCTTCTATGGATAATATTGCATCCTCCATAGTTTGGTGTGCTGCTATAAGAACACACCATATTTAGCAATATTTGTGAGTCTCGAAAAGTCAGATTACCAAGCCCAACGTGTTTGTCAGCAAAATCATGGTGTCTAGAATTAAGAGCAAGCAAAGGTTTGGCGCCAACATGCCCACTGCAAAATCGTCCTGTGCTCAGGCTATTGGAGCGATCGGGATGACGCTGCCCACTTTCATGGGCCTACTCAGCATCAGAGGCTCTGAATAGAGGGAGGGACACTTGGGCATGTGCCCCCACCATCCAAACAAGTGTGACGACTCTCTGACCGGGGAAAAAACACCCACGATAGACTGCAATGCACCACGTCCCCCAATCTTTCAGCATATTATTTTTCAAGCTAAAGATACCCCTATCAGGGGGAATAGGTGCCCTCTTTAGACGAAGAGCGGCTATTGAGAGGAATAAATGTCCCTTTTGTATGTACCGGTGTACCCATTCACCTTCCTCAGCTCAGCAATTGTCAGTCTAAGGCCCCACCCCTACGGATATTAACAGTGGCTCCCATCCGAGGAAATGGCGCCCCTCCAAACGATTCCATGCGCCCCTAATTACAAAGAGTTGTACGCCTTGATGAAAGAACAGCATGGTCTGAGCTTGGCGTTGATATGTGGTAATTAATTCGAATGGTGGCTCTTTGAATGTCTGGGAACAGTTCTGTGCTTGTCCCGTTTGGAGTCAAGGGCAGACGATCTTGTCCTCAAATTTGTTTCAAGATATGCAAAATCAGATATATATGAACGTACTACAGTTTCGTGTCAATGTGTCACCTCATTCGGCAGCTATCCCGGGAAAACCTGAGGAGGTGGGGCGGGACTCTCGAGAGCCTCACCCTGTTCCGGAGAGAGTACTACATAAACGCAATGCCAGTTTTCCACTGCAAGCATAAGTAAAAGATGAACAGTGGTTTTCTACGCTTCCTCGAAAAGTTAACTCGTAAAATCTACGAATTGCATGGCCTCTTCTGTGCACCATGCTGCTAAATATTCCACATGTCTTCACTTACTTGTAATTTGGGTATAATCGTCGTCATTTTGGTATCAAATGAGCCTCTAGGCAGATAGTATGGTTTTAAATGGGTAAAGGGACCTTCGCTAAATGCATGAGTGATTTTATTTCGTTGGTGGGAGTATCCCCTATATCATTATGTCTTACACAAACTCATATGGGATAATACATTTTCTCCCAAGTATTTCATTTTTGTTGGAAAACCAGCTCCAAACGTTCAAGATAGCAATCAACGTATCAACAGCTGGAATACATTGTGTAGTGTTATAGAAAAAAATCGAAAAGGCTTAACTGGTTGGGTCAATTCTGGCTTCTTCTGTTTCTCCAAGTCATGATGTTCGCAGTATTTAATAACATCCGGTAGATTTCGCAAGTTAGAACCAAAAAATGTTCCTCAAACTGAGCTCGTTTAATTTGAAAGACCATTATTCACGTACTTCCCATGACACTCCGAAATATATTTGACAAGGCCTTAGCCACTATTATAGAAACTATTTAGTACGCAACTCTATATATTCTTAACCCGCGCCGTCTCTCCGGTCAGATCCTCACACCACGTCTAGGGGGGCGGGGCAGATAGTAACCCCTCCAAAGTCCAAACTAAACGTCGCACGAAAACGAAAGAGGTGTCATCGGAAAGCGCTCGACGAGTAGGGTCCAGATCCACCCCTGAAAATAATTTTCCCCAAAGGTGACGTCACCAGGGGGGCTAGGTTTTCATGACTATTCACGACTTACATTATGTTTTTGCCTCTGGGGAGTTCATTTTGGGGGATACATGAAAACAGAAATGTATGTAAAATGAGAAAGACAGCGAAATCGACCAGGGCAATACATTTTTCCTGGCCACCCAAAAATAAAAATTACATTTTTGGAAATGTCAAAAGTTTCAGTTTTCAAGTTTTCTTTAATTTTCCTTTTCCAGTGGGTAGAGCAGACCGAGAAACGTTGTTGAAAGTCAATCTGCCCTAATAAAAATGCTTACTTTAGCCAGAATCTTCTATTTGAACTGCAATTGCCAAATATGCAAAATGTATATGTAGTAAAAAAAATCCAGATACGTTTTGTTGCATCCCTAGAGATAAGCAAACTCTGAAAGTTTCATTAAAATACCTGTATCCGTTAAAGCGTGACGACTGGTTGAACTTTTTTGGAGGTGACCTCACTTCATGTCGACTAACTCGTTGATCCTAGACGACCTGACTTCAAAATTTTGAAACAGCATCCCTAATTGACGTGGGAAAAGGCATCACAAATTTTGGTGCGCTGCCGCTCGCCGTTCGTTCACTATCCGAAAAAAACCTGAGGGGGGGGCGGTTGAAGACCCCCTCCCGAGACGGACGGGTTAATACTCTGCGGATCATCCTCTTTCTTATTCATGTTATCACTCCACAGCGGTGCGATATGAAAACACCGCGCTTCCTTTTGCTTCATTTGTGTAATCTACGATCATGTTGGCCAGGTCTGGCCAGAAGAAAAGGGAAAATTCCTTCCAAAATCCAGAGGCGGAAGGAGCTTTGTTCTTCATCATGCCTTAGAGCATATATAGATTGCCTTCACTTGTTGACTATTACAGGAGTTCTTTCCATTTTGTATAATTCGGGAAGATCTATAGAAGCCAGATAATCGTTGATTCGCCGGTCGCTATGATCTGCATGACATGTGGACTCATAGTTAAGTAAGCAATGCATTGTAATATTACAAAATGTCTGCTGTCGGAAGCTAGCTGCCCGTCTTCTGTTTTCAAAACATTGATGTGTCCTCAGTATTTCATTGGGCACACATACCGAAGAAGCATGTTGTAGTATCTAACCCTGCTTTATCCATCTCAATCTAGACCATAACTAGCAGGTCAAATATTAATGTTCCTAGAATGCATTTGCTCGATCACGAATAGTTGCGTATGGCTGGCAGAATCGTTGGTGGCGTGTCGTTGGTGGTGGTAGCTGCATATTCGTTGGTAGAACTGACGACAAAAGCAGTCAATCCCATATTGTTCCAGTCATGTAATGTACTTTCTTCTTTTCTCCTCCACACGATCTTTTCTTTACGGCTTCTGATTCCACTGACTCGAATGGCACTCGTGGTCATTTCTAAATTCAAACGCAAATCGTAAGCATTGTTCCGTTTATGCTGTCGCTAGCATAATTCATTTTTGATCTCTACGCACACTGCAAATGAAAATCATCTTCGAGAAGGGTATTGTTAAGTCACCATAATCTAGGTCTCATCGCATATGCGGACAGTATAATTTTTGTATGCATAGGCTGTGGTCCGTACACTGTAACTTATGTAGATATTCAATCTCACAACTATTGCATTTAGGTGCTGAAGCATATAATTGCCGCCGAAATTGAATATCTCAAAGGTGCATCAAATTTTAAGTAAACTGATATTCGTGGATGTTTGCCATGAAAAACATCCCAGAATTGCCAGGAATATCTGGCGGCGACGAAACTCAGTTCAATTAATTCAGCAATCAAGAAGTGGTTACGTGTTCAGCAATATTTATGTGTTCCATCATGCATAGTGATGCATACCGATCCATGCATCCTGATCCATGTGTCCTGAAAGCCAGGTATTTGTGTTCGCTTCCATGCTTATGCGGACAATTGGTCAGGACACTCTGAATTTAAATAATTTTTAGTTAATGCTGACAAAATGGCCAGCCGAAATTAAACCTGGTGTATTTTGATGGGACATGTTCAGATCTGAGTGTAAACCGAAATCAGTGTATGATAGCCGAAGCCATGCATACACCAACATGACTACTTAAAAGATTCCTGATCGGATCCCGTTCTTCAGATATGGTCATTTATTCACTGCATACATATACATACTATTAACTGCATACATATACATACTATTCACTGCATACATATACATACTATTCACTGACAACAACCTACATACACATCCGTTGTTCGTCTGGAAGCTGACATTATTAAAGCGCTTGGTATTATCCCGACGTACTTAGGCGAATATTTTCTTTCATGCAATTAACGGGTCATTTCTGGCCGTGCTTAGACATGAAGCTACCTTGCCATAGGTGTGCATAACATTTTACTGAAACAATATATATATATATAACTACTTATTGACTTACCACACTTCAGTTTCACTCGCCAGAATACGGAAAGGCGGCGGATTAATGCCTTTTTGTGGATGGAGGGATGATGGGAAAGCATCATCTGGAATCGTTCAGCATTTACCACACTTTTTGTTCGCTTAACTTTAACCCTCGCACGTTCAGGAGCGTATCACATTGCCACCCATTTTTGGCGACCGCGGAACAAACGACACTGGTTAGCATGTGGCCTCTTAGTGTAACTCGCGGGGAGGGGGTCTTATTTTTGCGATGCTCGTACTCTCGACTAGAGTTTCCACTTTCTGGCGCAGTGGCAGGACACGGCAACCCGTAATCCTGGGAACATGAGCCTTTTGCTGTACAATGCCAGAATTTTCCGTGCCACTGCCGTGCCAGTGTCGGTACCCCTAGTAATACAATTAAGGCATATATCTAAAATTGTCTTGATGTTGAACTGAATTGTCCAAGATTACCAGGAAAAAGGGCTTAACCAATGATGTGTGGAATAACTTTGAAACGTGGAGACTGAACTGCTGTCAGTGTGCAATATTTTGCATCTCCGGTATTGCTTACTTTCGTCATCAATCATGATTTCCTTCGTTGTTTAGATGGTCCATTTTTTATCCCCATGTTTTTTATGTACCATCATCCAGCTTGCTGTGCGATGTGTCGTACGGTGACAGAACCTGCTGTGCCCGTGCTACGTCTCATGCCAGTGTTTGGAAGAAAAAGTGAACAACTCTATTCTCGACTCTTATCGGGTCATCCATCAGTGGCCTAATCGGGGAGTGACCTGCAACCTAGAACACTATTGAGGGATATAATCCCTCCGTACCCATATTCAGGTTTTAAAAAATAATTAGCTGCAACATTGCGTGCAAAATGCCAAAGGCAAATTACCGTTTGACCCGATGACATCACATGGGCTGCTTTTTTGTTTCTTAGCTTTACCTTAGTCATTTCTCTCTTCACTACAAGTTAACTTTTGGCTGTATCTTAAACAGTTTGTGAGATATATTTAATGCACATTTAAAAACTGCACTAGATGACGTCACCTGATTTTGGTGTACCCCAACTTCGTTAAGTTAGTAGACTGCACCTGAACATTTGACATGCACGTTCATCAATTGTCGGGTTATATGATAAATTACCGAAGTGATTCTTTAGACGGATCATGAGTTATTTCAGAAAATCTTAGAGGGTCTAATTAATCCCTCCACTGCGAGGTCCAAGCCAATGTAAGATATTCATCTGTTGCCCGAAGTATACAAATGGGTATTAATCGCGACAGCTGATCACATGCAACACGCTAGCTTTTCTTTCGCTTCGCTAACATTCTCCGTTTGTAAATACTTGGAGAAGTAAACCACATCTGTCAAATTTCTGGATAAGGTGACAAAATGCAATGCAATGCAATGTAATGCAAATGTAACGCAAACTCCATCAGTAAACTTTCCGTCTCCTTTTATGTCAGTCTACTGACTTGAAACCTAGCCTTTCACTTTATTCGGCGCCTACTCCGATGGACCATAGCAATGGATGCAACGGATGTCTCTCACCAAAGAACTTAAAATATCCCCATGCCATTGCATGTTGACGACGGATACTCGATGCGGGTAGCGACGAACACAGCCCAAAGCGGTGGTCTATGCCCTGTTGTGTTCAGCTCCATTTATAAAGAACTGAATTAACCGAATCGGCCGTCGAATTTGCCGCTGAATGCCACGTTGCATTTGACGGCCGAATCAGCATCTTAAGGCTAGTTTGCTGACAAACACGAGGAGCAGTGCTTATGAATTCATCCAAGCCATGGCTATTATGTATGAAATGGGTATACAATATTTTGGCAGTGTCAGGGGTACTCCCGCCGTGTCCCCCTTCCTCCGGCTCACGCACCCCTGACGACAGTACTGACATGCACTCGGCTGGCCAGGTCCATTACGAGGTGCGTGACCTCAGCATCTGACAAGGAATCATGATTCATACATTTGAAAGTGCCAGACGCATTCATCATGTCGGCCCAAGGAATGGTAGAGAAGTCGTCACCACTGCGTTACGTTTCAGAAGTATACTTGTTAGTTGTTCGCGTTATTTCGCCTACGTTAGCAAATGCCGTGGTATGCTCAATAGTGACCACGCCGCAAGAAATCTGAAGTTCCTTGTCCGCTACAGCATCCCCACACCTCATGATGCGTCCTGCCACATCAGTCAATGTAAATTATGAGGTTAAAGTTGATGGAACTGAATGAACATATGTGCCTGCGCCTCCCTCTTCATGAAAATTAAAGACGAGGTGACAAAAAATGGTCCTGACAATGAATACTTTCACTCAGTTTTTTGAAATTGACACTAATCGCCATACAAAATTGTGTTGTTGAGGGACACGGAAGACTCTTATACCGACACGGAACGACTCTCTCCGATACAAGAGGTAACTGACAGAAAATACTCGTCACAGACACAAGGACTACCATGACCGATACAGAAAGCCTCTGACGGACATAGGAGGCCCCCTGATCGGCGTAGGAAGCCATCTGACAGAGGAGGCTCTTGCGGGAAAATGAGGACAGCCTGACTCAGTGAGGCCACTGGAGCGTCCCTCACTGATATAGGAGATGCCTGGTGATTTAGGGATTGCATCTACCATTCTAGATAAAACGTTGTCAATAAAGATCAGTGTACGTAAACTATTCTTGAGCTGCGCCTTTTGGCCTACTAATTACTTGGCTCGATTTGGAATAGAAACCGATTGTTTCGTTCTCAGGGATGCAAAGACCTAAATTAGATATTATAAGTTTGCTATAGGCTACCCGGGTTACTACGAACACAGTGCGAAGCACCGAAGTCGAATCGAAACTCAGCACGTACGATTGCCGCAGCGACACCATGAGCAGGCGTCATTTGGACATACCCCCTCCCCACGAATATCAATTGTTCAATCGGGAGGGCTTCCGCTCCATCAGAAATCAAGTTTTCTTGATTTACACGGATATTTCATTAACCGATTTATACCGGACGAAATGAGAATCGTAGCATGGTAAGGTTCACGCAACCCCGGATATTCAATTCGGCGCGCAGCATTACATTACGCCGATGATATGGGCGCGAATGACACCTAAACTCCAATAACCAACCAACCAGCCAACCGAAACTCTCGGTATATGTATCTCAGCCTAAACCCCGAGTAGCTCAGAAGCTGAAAATGATTATCATAGGTCCAGACACGTCAGCAACTTTCAATCACTTTGGAAACAAGCTGATGTATGCACATGAGCTTAGATGCCTATCATCTCACCGTATCCAACATTTTTTATGTGTGGGCAACAAGTGACGTTGATTGCCAATAATTCACAATTGCCTTAACAACAACAGATATGTTTCCGCCTATGGCGTCATAGCGCAGTTATATGATCAGGCATTTTCATATTTCATTTGATCAAGTCCGCAATAGATGGTCCCATCAAGCAGCGGCGCCCAAACCCACGACGTTCCTCCGTAGTCGCGAAAAAATGGATGCATTGACACCCGCCTAACCCCCTCGCAGCCCCCACACGGGCGGAGGTTAATGCGCATGAAGTCAAATTACGCTAAGTTCGGAATGCCTTTGTGCAATGATTTCCCTCCTCCAAAAATAAGAAACGGTGGCATGCAACCGTCACCCCTGCCGCATCATGGGCAAAGCAAACGAAGTGGACTGCATCAATGTGCTATTGTACATGTTGCTTCAGTACAAAATTACGTACGCTTATTGGCATATTGGCAACTTTCCTTCGTGCTCGCTTAACCTGCCCTAGGCTCACCCATGTATGATCAAAAATGTTTGCGACAGCAGACCAGCCTAAGTAACAGGTCTTGTGATGATGCCAGCCTGAAGAGGTCGAACGAATATGCATGCAATTTACTTCATTTGGAAGCAATCCATTCAGCCAACGTGGGAAAGATGGTAAAATAGAAGACTTGACCCAAATTGTAAAACTGGGTTGAAGCGCACAGCTCCGATAGTTTCTTCTAGGACATTCGAAGGTCAACTTAGCGACTAATAAACTTCCTTTGGCATCCACAAGAACATTTTCCATCTTGCGGACCAGTTTAGGAAAAGATGGAAGGAATGGCAGTATATCAGAATCAGGTTTCCTTTCACCATATGTGAAGAATATGTCTCATCCCCATTATTTTTTCCAGAACTTTATCATCTTGAATATTGGAGTGGGTTTCCTGCAACAACGTAATATGGTGATGATAATTTATGTTTAGGAATCTGAACGAAGTCATTCGTTGTCAGTGCGACGGATTTAACGATAAAACATTACATCCGGAAGCAATACGTTAACCCTCCCCGTCATTCCGGTCAGATCCTCACACCCCGTCTCAGGAGGGATTCATTATATACCCCTCCAATCTCCAAACCAAACGTCGCACGAAACCGAAAGATGTCTCATTGGAAAGCGCTCGACGAGTACGGCTAAAAACCACCCCAACATCCTACTGAGGGGGTTTATGTGGTCACGGATGACGTCATGTATGTTCTGTGGAGTTCAATTTGGTGGGGAAAAATTAATTGGAATCAGAATAGAAAGACGAAATTGGCATCGTGCAAAATGTTCGCCTTCCCAAATATACCAATAGTTTTTATGTCGTTTAATTTTTAGTTCAATTCTTAAATACTTTTTTATGTTTCTAATAGATAAAACATACCCAGAGAAGTTGTTCCAGGTAAACGTCGCCCCATGCAAATTGCTTACTTGAGCCACAATTTTCGATTTTAGGCTAAATAGGCAAATATGCTAAACAAATATGCCATAAAAAGGCAAAAGTTCAACCATAGCTCTGGTGCGTTTCGTTGCGTCCATAAAGAAAATTAAACGCTGAAAGTGCATTCAAATATCTTTACCCGTTAAAGTGTGACGACTGGTTGAACATTTTTGGAGGTGACCTGACTTGACCTTGACTAGTTCGGCCCCGTGAATGACCCGACTTCAAAATTTTCACGCAAAATAACAACTTGATGTGGGAATAGGTATGCCGAATTTTGGCGGGCTGCCGTGCGCTGTTTTTTTTTTTTTACTCTCCGCGGAAAACCTTAAGGGATGGAAAAAAACACGGCTCCTCCTCTGAGACAGCGCGGGTTAACCCGCGCCGTCATTCCGGTCAGATCCTCCCACCCCGTCTCGGGGGGGGCGGTTGAAGATCCCCCCTCTAAAATCCAAACTAAGCATCGCACGAAAACGAAAGAGGTGTCATCGGAAAGCGCTCGACGAGTAGGGTCCGGGTCCACCCCCCAACAAATTTTTCCCCAAAAGTGACGTCACCAAGGGGGCTAGATTTTCACGACTTACACCATGTTTTTTACTCTGGGGGGTTCATTTTGGGGGATATATGAAAAACAATACAAAACGTATTTGGAATGAGAAAAGGACAATGAATCGACCAGGGGTATAATTTCCCCTCCCCCCCCCCCCCAAGATAATTTTTTTTTTATTTCAAAATTTTGAATTTTCAAGTTGTCTTTAATTTTCTAATCCGTAGAGCAGACCGAGAAATGTTGTTTGAGGTCAACTTGCACTAATCAAAAATGCTTACTTTAGTCAGAAACCTGTGTTTGAACTGCAATATGGCAAATACGCAAAATTTATATGTAGTCAAAAACGAAACAAATGAAAAATTCAACTCGTACGTTTTGTTGCATCCGTAAAGATAAGCAAACGCTGCAAGTTTCCTTAAAATATCTGTATCCGTTAAAGCGTGACGACCGGTTGAACTTTTTTGGAGGTGACCTCACTTGACCTCGACTAACTCGTTGACCCTAGATGACCTAAACTAATTTGAATAAGCATGTGAAATTGATGTGGGAAAAGGTATGCCAAATTTGGGCGCGCTGCCGCGCGCCGTTCTTCCGCTATCCGCGAAAAACCTGAGGGGGGGCGGTTGAAGACCCCCCCCCCCCCGAGACGGGACGGGTTAACATGTAGACCCAAAGATGTTTCAAAACGTACTTCGCTTAAATCTGTATGTGGCGCACGAGGTGTTCCTACCCTCTGTTGCGCTAACGACCAATTGCAAAGTATGTCCATAACACCTGTCGCAGCTCCTAACCTCCAATCCTCAGCCCTGTCCTATCCCACAATACTGGTAAAAAATCGGCCTAACCGAAGCGCCAATTCGTTTCCTCAAACGCGTGTGCCAGCCGCCGGCCGCCCGCCGCCAGCCAAGTCGGCGGAAGCCAACTCGGCAGCCTACCGACGACCGGCTCGTCGTGCCTTGCACCAGGCTGCAAGCATGAGTGGTGTCCAGTTGCAAACATGAGCGCGACGCGTCTGCACTGTAACTTTCGGCTTGCTCACACTTTGTCTACGTAGTACACACACACACACCTGCTGGACACACACGGTCACAAATATGGTCAAAACCGAGGATGGCGAAAAAAATCCGTCTGGAGACTGATGAGCATCTGGCAATGCTTCAGACGAAGTTTGAAAACCGAGGACGTCAAAAATGTCCTCGCTATACACATCACGTCCTCGGTTGTCAGGTGTGCAAACAGAAAATGGCCTCGGTTTGCACGAAGTACAAGTGCACACACACACACACACACACACACACACACACACACACACACACACACACACACACACACACACACACACACACACACACACACACACACACACACACACACACACACACACGCACACACACACACACACACACACACACACACACACACACACACACACACACACACACACACACACACACACACACACACACACACACACACACACACACACACACACACACACACACACACACACACACACACACACACACACACACACACACACCAGAGAACAGAAGTCTAATATAGTATCGGTGCGCTGGGTGGGATCAGTGACAGGGAACGTGGCTTAGTAGATATGTAGATCATGTGCGATTTGTATGTTCTCATGCATATTTGTATGCATGCATATATGTTAATGTTGACTTGCTGGGTAACCTGAGTAACGTTGCACCATGCATGCGCAATATAGATGCGGCCTTGCACGAATCGTCTGCTAAATGTAGGTAAAATGTTGATGGTATATTACATAGATGGTATGTTGATGGATGGTAGTCCATGATAGTATATTACTGCTGTAGTTCTGTTGATCTCAGCCATGGTATGAGCTATATCTTGACAAGTCCAGCAATATCCTATCCGTAGCCGCAATCAGCTGCCGGAACCGACACCAGGCCGTATACAGATCCATCAACAACCACAGTTATCTGTCCCCCTTCTCCCCGGACTACCAGTGCTCGGTAGGCCGAAATGAACCACATAATCGGACTCAGCACGCGAAAAAAAAAAACAGAAAACCCTATATTGTCCCATTCTGCAGAAGCTTTGAATTAAATGCGACGTTGAAGGCAATCTGTCCCACTGAGGAACCGAATGATCTGATTTGTGAATGGGATTAACTATTGACTGTTTTCAGGTGGAGGAGATATCAGCTATAGTCAGGCATGTGTTTATAACATCGAGCAGCACTTCTCCGACAAAAAGAACGGAAATTTGATAGCCTTAATACAGATCCAGCCGGGACCGCAAGCACTCGTGCTTCTCATGTCCATAACAGTTTTGGCTAGCTGTGCGAGGGATATGGGTGACACTTTATATGAGCTGACAGAGATGCGCGAAAGCAGTCTACTGGGAGGTATGTGTTCAGGCATGATTCAGGCATATCTGGCGTTTGACCTCTGCTGATGCTTCACAGGTCCGACACTTCAAAGTACTGATTTAGCTGCTCAGGTAGGACCTGAGTTTGAAGTCTGTGAGAGCCTTTTGGTGTGGGTAATGGGCTTGATGGCGCACTACGCCGCTGATAGGCCTTTCTGAATATCTTTCCGCTAATCCCGTCCCAACAGTCAGCTCTCATAGCTGTGCGAAATTGTGTGCTAAGTACTTTGTATGTTTGTATATCTTGCAAGTGTAAATCGTGCAAGCGAAAGACACATTTCGCCGATGCATGACCCGTTTGTTAGCTTCACTAACATGTGGTGCTCTTTGGTTCCGAATTGTAATGGTTCTGAGTGGCAGGTGCCCGTTGAGAATAGTTGTAAGGAATCTCAGCAGGGTGTCCCTTTTGTCGGTTGATGAGATGCGACCAGTGATCTAGGCCCAGTTGATCTCACCAAGGTCAAGGGTCAGTTCCAAAGTATTACCCGTCCAAAAGAATATGGTTTTATTACGGTGTTAACTGAGGCTGGCCTATTTACCTTATTCGAAAATATAATAATCGGACGCATAGTCGAACACATTTGTGGGGACTGTAGTGGCAGAAACTCACTCTGGTTTTGCCGACAGAGACAGGCGAGTTTACTATGTGTTTTGTTATAACGCTATTCGCCGTGTAGGTTGCAATTAAGATAACCTGCAAGGTAGCAAGTGCCGGTAAAGTTCAGTGTCGCCAATTGAACATGTCTTTCGAGCTCAGCGAAGTCATCACTTAAGGCAAGAAGAGTGTTGAGAGGCCGATAGATGGCCGATAGAACGAAATACCTTCCGCTTTTCCCTTTGACTTTGGCCAGGAGTGATTCTAGTTTGAACCTCGAATTTGGAGGCGTAGACATGTTCAAAACAGTAACAGTAAGTGCTGACTTGGCGATAATCGCCACCCCACTGCAACCACTAGAGTCGGACCAGGGAAGTTAATGAGACGCGAGGGGTGCTAGGTCGCAGCCAGGTCTCAGTCACCACTGCTAGGTCCAGACAGTAAGAACAGAGGTCGTGTTGAAGCTCAAGTGGCTTAGGTTTGACATACTGAGCATGGACGAGTCCCAGGTGAAGCTGCCCTTTGTCCTGTTAAGCCGTCACGTGGTTAGTTCCTCCTCGCGGGTCCGCGTCTTCTGCCGTCCCTGACGCCGCGCCTGCCCCGGCGTGTTGTCTAGGCGCTGTTTTTATAACGGGCGCGCTCCCTTCGGTCGGTCTCGCCGCTCGGGAGTAGTGAAGCTGGGGACTGGTGGGGGGCAAATGTCGCGGCGGTGAGGACGTTATGGAGGGACGGCTGCGTGCGCGTTGCGAGCCTGGGGACCGAGGGGGGCGTGATGGCGGTAAATACTTGAACCAGGGCAATGGATAGCAGCAGCCTGATGATGTTCGTGCGCATGATGAAAATTGATAGAGGTGTAGATAAACGAGGCAGAGCACTATTGCTAGATACATAGGAGATGCGAGCGGCACCAAGACGCCAGTCAACTCATTGCCTTTTCCGCTGAAGTGTCGGACAGAATATGAACCACGAGCAGTAGCTAATGCTTGATGCAATGGAAATCACTACAGATAAAGGTCCTGTCGCATGTTCACTTACTCAGTTTTCCAGGCGTCCAATCACTGTGCTGTGCAACTACCGACATGAAGCTAGCAGAAATGTGGACTACTGAGTCCAGTCACTTCGCGCACCGGTAGAGCATAGGTCCGCTGGTCTGGTTCCATATCTCAGTTCTTGACTTTTTCCTGGTTCACTTTTCACTATTTTTGGTGTACATTTCACCCCGATGAATGGTTGAGATTCTTAACTGCAGTTGGTGACATTATGTTTGGATAAAGGGAGGTTTTATTGGGATTGCAAAGGAATTATTTTGTGAGTCATTGTGTTGTCGTTGGGAAACATATTATACGCGCCGGTTGGTATGTTCGTGTTGCAAAAGGCACCATTTTTGTATGAAAGACAGATGGAGGAAACGTTTGCTGTCAGGAATAGGAGAACGGTTAGATTTAACAAGACACAGTGTGTTGCATATCCTTGATTTGCTAGATGCGATAATCGATGTATTATGATAAGCTGAACATAATTGCCACCCTAGGGTGTTCCCAGTGGAATATATGTGAAAATAAATATAAATCTTCCATTCGTTTCATTAATTTCTTCTTTTTTAACTCCAGCTACGACGTCGGAAATAATATATTGTGTTCGAACACATTGGAAACATCACAATCCCAACAACGATATCTTTTCTTGTATCACTGTGCCTTTTTTTCCTGGGTACGGTGATGAAACAGTTTCCTACAAATATCACAACAAGTGTACCGAGCACGTACAACATAAAAGCCGCGTCATGTACTATCCTGGAAACGAGATATGACAGCTGTCAGACCTACAGGACCGCGGCTTGTCCTCGCGATGTATAGGCGGTCCGATCAACATGTTCATACGCTGAATGATTTGTGTCGACCGGATTACACTGAAGTTGAGAGCTACGAAGACACTGTTCTGTATTAGCCAGACGCTTTTGTTCGGAAGTAAACAAACAGGATTTTGATCAGGCACCCATGTGGCAAGTGATCATAGGGAGCAGGCACCCCTCTGGACTAGACAGGCGCCCTTTTGGAGTATGCATAAGGAAGATATCCGTGCGAACTAAGCAGGCGCCGCTCTAGGTAGAGAAGGCACCCGTGCAGGTGAACATTTTAGTAACAATGGTATGTACTTATCCGGATGAAAATAGGCTCCTCTGGATAGCGAAGACGTTCACATCGATAAAAAAACAACAAACAAACAAAAAAATCCCCTCTGGACTAGACAGGCGCCTTTCTGGGATAACCAATCACCCTCTTAAACTAGGAAGGCTTCACCCTGAGTGAAGTATGCAACTGAAAGTTGCGTACGGCGATCACCTATTCTGCATGCCACAACTTGGTAGTGTTCATGCTATCGCCCACGAGCTAGAGCTGTCCCGGTCATTTCAATTGCACCATGACCTTCACATTGACCTTGAGCGGTCTAAAAGTACGAGCAAAAGTTGTGCACTGTTGTCAGTTTCATGACATTGACAATTACGATGATTGATGCCCCTTAGCTGGGAAGCTATGACTGTCCCCATCATTCTAGGACATTTTTGACCTTCATGATTGACCTTGACCTGCCGCACTGTGCGATGAAAAGATGCATCCTGCCAGGTGCTGTCCTTAAATTACCTTTTGTGCCTATTGGTGCCATATGTCAGGAGGCTCAACCGTTCATGTAGTTTTGAATGCATTCCGATCTTCGTAGTTGATCTTGACCTAATGAATTATGCAACTGAAAGTTGTACACGGTGATCACCTATTATGCATGTCACAACATGGTGGTGTGCAAACTATCGCCCATGAGCTAGAGCTGTCCAAGTCATCTCAAATGCACTATGACATTCACCTTGACCTAGAGCGGTCTAAGAATATGATTAAAAGTTGTGCACAGTCGTCAGCTTCCTGACAATGATGAATGCAAGGACTGATGTGCCTTAGCTGGGAAACTATGTCTGTCCCCATCAATCTGGAACATTTTTACCTTCATGACTGTCCTTGACCTGCCGAAATTGCGATGAAAACATGCACCTGGCAGGTGCTGTCCTTTCATCCCATTTTTGTGCGCATCGGTCCCATATGGCAGGAGGCGCAACCGTTCCCGTAGTTTTGAATGCATTCTGACCTCCGTAATTGACCTTGACCTAATGAAGTATGCAACTGAAAGTTGTGCACGGCGATCACCTATTCTGCAAGTAACAATTTAGTAGTGTGCATACTATCGCTCATGAGCTAGAGATGTCCCGGTCATTTTAAGTACACTATGACCTTCACCTTGACCTTGAGCGGTCTACAAATACGAGTAAAAGTTGCGCACAGTCATCAGCCTCATGTCAATACCACTTGCCATGATCGATGTGCCTTAGCTGGGGAGATATGACTGCACCCATCTTTCTATGACATTTTTGACCTTCATGATTGACCTTGACCTGCCGCAAAAGAGTACAATATTACAAGTACACTATGACCTTGACCTGTGCGACTAAAATATTCAGGTGCTGCATCTTGCGAGAACATCATAGCGATTGCATGCATGTTCCCACCCTCATTCGGAAGTTAGATCTGTCCCGCTGGTTGTCCTTTTATTCTGTGGAGGTCAAACGGTTGCAGTTAACGCAAAACGAAGTTCAGATTCGAACACACAGCGAGGTCGGTATGACCACGGACGATAAGTTGGGTACAATCGGTGGTGTGTGCTGGTGTTTATGTCTTTTATGTCTTTAATACGAATATGAATACGTGTGCCAACTGTACGGACATCCAAACATATCTGTCGAGGATCATATGCCCCCAGTCCCCCCTGGATCCACCAGTGGCGAAAGGATATCCAAGCGTTAGAATGTCCACGTCCATGCGGCTCCAGAATTGACAGGGAATCTTATGTACATTTTTGGACACTGGACATTGGACATTCTGAGCATTCTTTCGTGTCCCAGTCTTTATAGCTGTTGGACATTCTGATGCTTGCATATTATGCTTTTGCGCAATCTTTGTGTTCTTAGCTAATTTTAGGCATTCTGAGATTTGGAAATGCAAACCCTATGCTGCTGGAATATTATTTATATTCTTGATATTTATGGTACATGTCGAATTTCTCAATAATAAGAAATACACTGTAAAAAGCGGTTTTTTTACTTTCGCATACTTATTTACCAGGCGTTTTAGAAAAATGCAGGAAAACATCCAGTTAAATTGATGAACATAACTCTACAATTGGAAATCACCTAGACATTTCGGCCTTGAACATTTCTGGCGTTTTCCCCGCGCAGAAAGGTTCCTGAGCCTGCGCGCATCGGGTCTCTGCGGAGTCCTAGGTAAGCATATTCCTTTCTTTGCCCAAGAATAAAAGGGACTGTTTGAAAATGATTACAAACTCATTGCTGCTCGACAAACATGCTTGAAGCTGACTGGAAATTACACGGATGGCTTTTGGTGTCGGGAAAACAGCTGGGCTAGAATTGCCCAAAATCCTGGATTCCAAAAAGTCAAGCCCTAGTTCGGCGTCAATGCTTGAAGCTCTTATATAGGTAGGTTTGGCCAAAATTGCTTTGGGCACATTCTAAAAAGTAGTCATGGGCGTGGGCCATATTGCAAAGTATGGCAAACGTCTCAATGAAGCACACCAGCCATGGACAAATTTGCACTGAAACTTACCAGTGGGGCCAAATCTTCACCAAGTGAATCAGATACATGCACCAAACGCAAACAAAATTAGAGCAAGAAAATCAAGAAGCTTAGACCTTTTTACCTAGTATCCCATAACCAAGAACTTTCTATATGGACATGCTTTGCCTTAAATAGACAATTGTGCATATGACATGATAAAGCACATACAACCTCTTACACATACCACCTAGCTATTTCAAACCAGATGGTAGGTACTTCTCTGGCCTGAATTTGGTAGCAGGTGATTAAAAAAATTGCACATATGTACACAACTGAGCAGCTTGGTTTATTTTACTATTTTTTGTGTGTGGTTTTCTCCAATTGTTGACAGTTTTTTTCATCTTTTGATTATTTTGGTCTTGTGTGGAGTGTCACTGGATTATCAACCTACCCACACCACAAAGGTACTCATCTCCACACTGCATTCCTTAATGCAGTGCAGTAATGTGCAAAATGTGTGGAGTGCCCAAAACATGAACAATGAACTACAGGAAGCTTACGAACATGTTCATGTTTTTGGGGACATGCTATGTATACCATGCTATGTATACCAAATTGTTAGCATTGAGGTATGGATTCAACTGTGCATACATGTAAATGATACAGACAGATGGAATGATGGCACAATTGTACTTCTTGTTGTCAGCAAAGTTGAACATGATCAGATGCTTTGATTACCAGGGCACCAGATGTTCTAAAAGTAAAATTATGTTGTCACACATAGATGAGCCTATGGATGACCTCTCAATAATGATTGGTGTTGAATTTTAAAGTGTATTAGGGCTAACTATGAGACATACATCAATACATTTTAAATGCTTCTTTGTCAAGCAAATATTTTATATCACCCACTTTATTTCATTGTTGATCCCCTGTAGTTCTTCAATTGTACAAAACTTACTTGAAATCCATCCATTCCGAAAGTCACAAAATAGGAGAATGCCATGGAGAACAGATGCCTACATGGGATATTTGAAGGTGAAACTCTTTGTTATTGTCTTATGTGACAGCCAAATTATCACATCCATTCATATTAATGCTGTAAAATGTATCAATTTCAATGGGCTAGAGGTCACAAGGTCACAAGGTCAACCATGATAAATGTTCATATTTTATCACTGATATGTTTTCTTTAATCACTTTTTCTTCTCAAAGCTGCATAACATGTCATTTTCTCTTAATTATTGATGATATATCCATTGCAAGAGATATCCTTGTTGTGTCACCTCGAAATACTACCAGAGGCTATAACTGAACAATTGGAGAGATAAAAATAATATTTGGTTGATATGTCATGGAGCATTCCAAGTGGTGGTGCTGCCAAGCTTGGCCCAAATAATCACACTCAAAGTTGTTAAATGCAGCATGCTGTGATTCTGAACTGGTGAAGGTTGTCATGCTGCAATTTGTTTGTTGGTTTGTTATTTGGACTGCTGCAATTTGTTGCAGGTGTCATGATGGAGGAAGTGACATTTGTACCAAGGAAACCAGATACAGAAGGTTGGTATTACAAGGGTGATGAGTATATAAAATGAAAAGGTGGTATCTTTGGGTGGTATTAAAAGGCTGATTCCATGTGAAGAGAAAATGGTGCATTACCTTTTTATACTAAGTGCATTGTCCCTGCTTTTAATGTTTCATACACACCATTCACATGGAAGATGTAAGCATGATGCAAAGGGAGCTGAGTGACCAGATGAGGATGGGTGTCCAAGTAGGATGAGCAGGGGAAAGGGGCTGGTGACTTGGTGGGAGCTAAATGACCAGATTGCAGTAAGTTACCACTGAATAGGTGGAGATCGATGAGCAGTTGAGGGATATTTGGCACAGTGGCAAGGCCAAAATAACTGGGCATTGCATGAGGCATGCTCTGGATAACAACAGTAGGTCAACCTTACCACGATAACTGACCCCCCAAGGTTAGCTGTTTCATTTTGATACCAGCGGTATGAAGGGCCCGAGTGTCCACCATTCCTCTGGGGTTTAAATTCAGGATGACCCAGTGTTTTCAACACTGCTCAGTGCAAATGGGTGACCACATGGGGTGATAAGTGAACAGGTGATGGGCTGCACACGGGCAGGGAAGTATGGCGAGGTGAAGACCTGTGGTGGTTGACAAGATGGGAATGGCAACCACGTGGGAGGTGGGTGACCAGATGGATGACCGTGTGGCGCACCGATGACCACTCGTGGCCGGTTGATAAGCTGACATTGTCGCGGACAGATGGCGTCTTCTTCGACGACCCGGCGCTGCCCGAGGGCTGGACACGCAAGTGCGTGCAGCGCTCGTCGGGCGCCTCCTGCGGGAAGTGGGACGTCTACGTGTACAAGTGAGTACCCCGGGGCACGAGTGGTCCAGGGATAAGTTGCCCGTCACTGGGCGCTAAATGACCAAACCTGATCGATGCGCCCTAAAACTAGAATAACCAACCAAGTTGCCTGTCTCACAATCGAAAGATTGTGGATTCGAGTCTCACCTGTCGCTACTATTTGTACGTGACCAATCGGCGTGAGAGATTGCCGACGCTGCATGACTCAACGGTCAACGTGACGTGAAGTCGATAACCCGGAGTACCCCGGTACTGTACACCTCTGTTGCATAGCTGGTGATGGTGATCAGCAGGTTTCAACGACGTCGAACTTTCTGTGTTGGCGCACTGCCACTCGCTAAATATAGTCATGGTAATGGAACACATTTTGTCAGGCATTGCTGCGCTTGTGATTTGGTCCCGTCGATGCAGTGGCATATGTTTCCATTGGGTGGGTATGGTGGTCACAATCAAGACAAATATAGTACGTGGCATGGCACAGCATGCTTTACATGACCGGACATGCTTCTTGCTGTCACAAAAAATCACTGTGGTGGATTTGAGCAGAATACATGTGCATACATCTGAGAAGTGTACCTCTATTATTTTTGGCATGGAGATATCTGCCTATCATTCTGTTACAAAATATGTGTGTGCTCCACCACTTGTCATATTTTAGTGCTTCCGGGTGTATGTCCCTGGGTCAGTGTGGCATATATTGCTGTAATGTTTTCCTGATGCCGATACCTATCGTCATCGAATCGTAGCTGTGACACGATTGTGATATATCAGCTTCTAGAATTTCCGTGTCGCACTGGCAGGTATTTGACTAGTGTTACGTCATTTTCAGCCCAATGGGCAAGAAATTCCGATCGCAGAGCGAGGTGCGGATATACCTGGAGCAGATTGGCAGCGATCTGGACTACAGGCGGTTCTGCTTCAACGCCCTGATGCAGGCGGGCATGCCGTCGAGAAAGAAGTCGCGCGCCAGTGTGGCGGACCGTCCACACGACCACAGCGCGCGCGTGGTGAGCAAGGCGCTCAAGCATGTGCGCAGGGTGTCCTCCAAGGCCAAGCCGGCGCCTTCCGAAGACACGGTCAACCAGAAGATCAAGCTCAAGTTTAACTTCGCCAAGCGGCGGCTGCAGCCGGCCGCTGGCCGCCGGAAGGGTGAGTTGACGCGGCCCAGGGCGAGCTGGGCCAGGTCGTGACGATCGGGAGTGGACCTCGCGGCTGCCGGTGCGTGCGGCTGCCGTGCTCCGGGCGCCGTACTGCGGTGTTCCGGTGGTGTTCCAGACGGAGGCGTGAGGTGTTCCTTTTTTACACTTTACCTCGGGTGCTGAGACGATTGTAAATCATGTGATGTTCGCACCGTGTGGTGGCGTAAATTCCCGCTGTGGCCGAGGCGAATTCTGTCCCACCTGATGTTAGTGTGGGGCACGACCGTGGCTAGTGAATACCAAATACATGTTTCATAAGGTGTGTCTGTTGTTTGTTGATGGCTATCGGCTGGATGCGTGATTACAAAAGCATAATGCAATTTTACGGCTATGTTCCACTGAGGATGGGACCTACCGAGTTGATTAAAGAATGTGTGTCAGATGGTTGGGTGAGTGGGTTGTGGCAAACTTTTAATGTACATTTGCTGCATTTTGAAGGGTCGTTGCTACTGGAATTAATATCATAAGTAATGTGTTCTGTTAACCTCAGACGTCGCATATGCAGGTATTGCTGTCCTTTGTATGTATTTTTGACATCTCATTTCATGATTTATTTTGCTCAAGGCGTCAGCAAACGATGTTCCAACTCGGCTATACATTTGCTATCGTCAGTTCCGCTCCGTCGATATGTCTCAGATAATAGTGGACGGGCTGATATACTGATCATTTATCAGTGGATAGTAAACCGTCTATAGCGCGAACCTTACGATCGGTGCATCTGCCGGGTGGAGGGCATTCGTGCTGCCGTTGAGCCTGCGAGGTGTTGCCAGAGTCCCTGATGATTGCCGCGGTATCTGAGGGGCGCCGCAATGTCCCGAGGAGTGCTGCGGTGCCCTGAGGGGCGCTGCGGTGTCCAAAGGACGCCGCGGTATCAGAGGCGCGCCTCGGTGTCCCGAAAGGTCCGCTCAGGTATCTGACGGGTTCCGGTGGGGGTGTCTGAGCAGTACCGCTCGGGTGTCCGGTGGGTGCCGCTCGGATATTCGAGGGTGCGGCTTGGGTGTCCGAGGTGTTCCGGGATGATCCGGTGGCGCTGACCGGGCCACTCGGATGTCCGGTGGATGACCCGGTATCTATGACTGGGGCGCTCGGGTGTCCGATGGGTGCCGCCCGGGTGTCCGAGGGGTGGCGCGGTGGCCCGGTGGCGCTGACCGGACCGCCCGCGTGCCGACAGCGCTGCTGTCTGGTCGGCGTCGCTGGGTGCCGCCGCGCCCCCCTACCGGCTGATGCAGGAAACACTGTTCCACGAGCCGTGGAAGCTCCTCATCGGCACCATCTTCCTCAACAGGACGGCAGGTGAGCGCTGCCGCCGGCCGGCGGTGGTGTAGGATACGGTGCTGGTGTGGTTACACGTCTGAATAGGGAAATGACTGTGCGATCAGGTAGCCGAGAATCTGGGTGGCTCAAGGTTAGGATGGTCACATCACGGCCGGGAGGTTGTGGGTTCGAGTCAAACCGCGACCGTTCTTCGCATGCGATGGATCGTCATGGGGGGTTGGCGATGCTGTGTGACCAATGTGGTTGATGCCTCGCGAAAAAATCAAGGCTGACGCGAATTTTGTGAAGATGACATACGAGTAAATAATTATCTGGTAGCCCTATTGGGATTGAACCATTTGTTGGCGTGTATACACGTGAACCACGCAGATCGACTGATTTGGAAAACTTGTTCACGTGGTCATTCCGGCCGTCATCCTCCCGTGTCCTCCAGGTTACACGTTATTCATGGGAAGTGCCGCATGGATGGAAATAATTGTCGCATTATGATATCGTAGACCTGCTAGTTAGTATGGCATGTCCGCGATATTATGACATTTCCTAGTGATATCATAACGTGTATGGTGTGCGCGAATTCCATGATGAACTTATGAGGAAGAAACCTTGTTCGTACAGGAATAGGGACACAAAAGCTTGCGCTGGTGGTTTGTATTCATGATCTTTAGCCTGCTGAAACAGGCGTCCTCGCTATATTCTGACGCTCAACTTTGGAGTTTTCATGGTATTCTTCGTCTATCTAATGTTTAGCTCAAAATTAGCTCGGGCACTCCACTAGTTACGCAGCCAGGATTTTTCTTAACGGGAGCCATCCCCTCCCCCAGAAAAACAACGTCATGAAACAAAGAACGTTTTCAGCGCGCGAAGCGCGGCGTAAATTTTTGTTTTTTAGAGGTGAAAATTCCACAATTTCTTGTTCTATTTTTGGCTCCTGGGAGAAGCTCCCCACCCTGACCGCGTCTGTGCACTCTCCAACCACGAACGTCACCGTTCCCGTCGGCGATACCGCCCGCTCTAGACCTGCACCCATCTGTGACCCGGCCACCGACCAGTGATGGGCCGGCTGACACCCGCCGCGACCCCAGATCGCCAGGCGCTGCCGCTGCTGCAGACCTTCTTCGAGCGGTGGCCGGACGCCCCGGCGGCGCGCGACGCCGACGAGACCGACCTGCAGGAGCTCATCGCGCCGCTGGGCTTGGCCGAGAAGCGCCCCACACCATCATCCGATTCTCAGGTGCGTTGTGGGGGCATCGACTGCAGTGGTCATGCAGCGCCCCCAGGTGCGTTGAGATGTGGTTTGGCGGCATGCACCAGACATTACACCTGCCGTGATTTCATCCTCCACCAAGTTCTAGGCGGTGT
>JAOTOL010000377.1:0-57630 GCA_034440575.1 Imbricaverruca yamaguchii | reverse complement strand
TATCCTCGGTCTTCCACAGTTATTTGGCCATCGGTTTTCACTTCCGTGAAAATAGTAAGTGGGAGATTCTAGCTTTCGGACATAGCATTTCGCGGCCAATATGGCATTTTATAATATCGCAGGAGCACACAAAACAGAAAGTTTGACACGGGAGTAAGTTTGGCACCCTGGTAATGTGATTGGAGGCTAGCCGCAGGCCACTCCTATGATGGCCTGGCTAACCGCAGGCGAATATGGCCATATGGCGCTAACCGCAGGCGACTCCTATGATGGCCTGGCTAACCGCAGGACACTCCTATGATGGCCCGGCTATCTGCAGGCCACTCCCACGACGGCCTGGGTAGCTACAGACCACTCCCACGACAGCCCAGGTTGCAGTAAAACACATCCGTTAACATTGCGTGATTCATTTCTCAGAAAACTGGCGTCGAATTCGTGAGCGTCGCATCACTTCTAATCACGCCAAATAAGTAGCCATCGCTGACACGCTGGAGAACAGTCGTGACTTTCCGTCCTCGGTGCTAGCGAAACCATGCTTTGCAACACAACGACTCAGAAGTTCGGGCTCCGACGGTGGCTGCTGTGAAGTCGACATTAACATGTTAATGGGCCGTTATTCACTGTCGGGGGCCGAAGGCTTCCCGCCCGCTCGCTACACCTGGTGTATAAGCACTGCTTCCGGCCGGGCTTAGAGGGGAATTAAATCGGGGTGTGCTGATGTAGTCTCGTGTGCTGAATTGCCAACCGGCCGGTCTCTGGCAGCAGCGGTGGCAAGTGTCGCCTGAACAGCAATGGGCAGGCTGTGCTGTCACAAATTACGGCATGGCTGCATGGCTTCCGGAGAATTGCTTACGAGGTCATAGGCTTTACATTTAATCACCCCCTATAGTCCCATAACCTTCGGGGCACTTGGGGGGGCGACGGATGTTATTTTTCCATCATGTTTGCCCGAGGAGTGGTTACTTTAGCGTTTACATCCTAACCACACACTTGAAATTGCCATAGCAAATATACTGTGATCATGTGGCTAATAAACGGGCTGAACAACAGGGAATACCAGAAAGTGGGTCAGTGGGCTTCACATCCGATGGACGCCTCGCAATGATCCACTTCCAAACCTTACCAGTCGCACGCAATTACCGGCTATTTGCTAAACTTGTTGCACGGAGTAGCTGTGGCGCGACTATTTGCTAGACTTTTCACGCGGTGTAGCTGTGAAGTGGCTATTTGCTAGACTTATCGCACCGCGTAGCTGTAGGGTGGTTATTTGTAATATTTATAGCACCGTGTACCTATGGGGTGGCTATTTGCTAGAGTTTCCGGACCGTGTAGCTGTGTGGTGGCTATTTGCTAGACTTATCCCACCGTGTAGCTGTGGGGTGGCTATTTGCTAGCCTTATCGCACCGTGCAGCTATGGCGTGGCTGAAATTCCAGGCTTTCTGAGCCGCCTACAACCTACGCGACCTCCCAATAAGACGGCTGCTGAGGCTGATTCCTCATGCAGAGCTTCGGATGTCTTGCCTGACGACCTCAAGAGTGCCGCCAGTCGGAGCGAACTGCGTCAGCGGCGGACCGGTCGATGGCGGTTTACGAGGCGTTCGATGACCTCCGTTCCTCCGTTTCAATTTCATACAGATTGCAGATACGGTTTGATATTGGGAATCTCGTCCGGGTTTTGCCATTCATCTGCTTTAACCACTTTCGAGTGACCCTGGGGATTGGACCGTCCGAAGGGAACCGTAGCGCGTATGCTAAATTTTCATGCAGTTAGCGAGCTCCACGCCATATGAAGTCGAGCTTTTCCGGGTGACCGGGGACAGCCGAGCCCATTAAGATAATTGGTAACTGCTTAATTGACGGTGGTCGTAGTAACCGTGCATATAGTTTCATCGCTTCACTAATGACGGGTGCTTCTGAAATTGATTGACACTGATCTCAGTCGGGGACTAGTGCGTGTACATTCTGCTCTTGGGAAGATGGCTTGCACGTGATCGGAGACGTAGTCAGGAATTGTCCAATGACGGGGCCGAATTTGTCAATACAACCTTAGGTCCACAAATTTAAGGCACACGGATTCCGGTTACTTCATTTCGAGAGAGGTCCGTTTTTCACACAAAAAGACAGATTAAAACAAATTTTCGTTGGGTGTGGGATCGTCGAACCCAATCATTCTTCAAACTATAAGCATACAGTACACTGCATTCCTAAGCCAGGAGTGCAGACCACCTGAACGCAGTACTTGAAAACTTAATTGGAAAGAACGTCGAGTCAGTGTTTGGTGAGGGGAAGTAAACGCATCGAAGGGCCCATAGACGTTCTAAATGGCATTTAAACATTTGCAGGGGCTCGCAGTAGTTCAAGGACCTGAAAATGTTCGCAATGGCTCGCAGACGTTCTTGGGGCCCGGTACCGGTCCGGCGATCGTACATATTAGCATTGGTCTTTCTATCTTCGCCATGGGGATTCCTTAGATGATTTCGCACTGGCTCCAATGACAGTAAGAGGGTCCCAGCCTCCCTTTGGCTACGTCCCTGCATTTGAAATTGATGATCTGTGGACCAGAGGATATTTCCCGTTGTAGATGCTGTAATGAATTTTTGTAATGTGTGATATTTGCACAAATATTACGATAGTTGGGTTGTTCAGAAAAATGCCCGCTTGTTGGGGTTTGGTAGCTGCGCTGAACCTGAAATAACATTGCGACAAAATATGGAACCTAATATAGTTATAGACATGTTTAGAGATACACCTTAGCACGACGATCGATGGTGAGCCGCCGACCACTGGTCTGGTGTACCATGTAACTGCCAGCCGACCACTGGTCTGGTGTACCATGTAACTGCCAGCCGACCACTGGTCTGGTGTACCATGTAACTGCCAGCCGACCACTGGTCTGGTGTACCATGTAACTGCCAGCCGACCACTGGTCTGGTGTACCATGTAACTGCCAGCCGACCACTGGTCTGGTGTACCATGTAACTGCCAGCCGACCACTGGTCTGGTGTACCATGTAACTGCCAGCCGACCACTGGTCTGGTGTACCATGTAACTGCCAGACCACTGGCCTGGTGTACCATGTAACTGCCAGCCGACCACTGGTCTGGTGTACCATGTAACTGCCAGCCGACCACTGGTCTGGTGTACCATGTAACTGCCAGCCGACCACTGGTCTGAGTGTACCATGAACTGCCAGCCGACCACTGGTCTGGTGTACCATGTAACTGCCAGCCGACCACTGGCCTGGTGTACCAGAACTCCAGCCGACCACTGGCGGTACCAGCCGACCACTGGTCTGGTGTACCGTGTAACTGCCAGCCGACCACTGGTCTGGTGTACCATGTAACTGCCAGCCGACCACTGGTCTGGTGTACCATGTAACTGCCAGCCGACCACTGGTCTGGTGTACCGTGTAACTGCCAGCCGACCACTGGTCTGGTGGTTGGCTGGCAGTATCCTGGTGGCCACACAACTGCTACATTTGACCGGCCCTCAATTAATACCAAGCTGATTGTGAGCACGTATAGATCGCCAGGTATGCGGGCTATTACTTTAAGTAAGGTGTATTAACACTTTGTGACTTTAGTAATATGTATGGTATTTTGTAGTATATTATTTATATTAACATTATGTACCGTAGTCGTTTTTGGTAAAAATTCATATTAGTGTTACGAACCACAGTGGAGACCTGAATTCGCAAAGCGGGTCAAGCTATCTGAGCTGTCCTCTGCATCCTCTAATGCAGCTTGTGACATATCATGGTATTTTGTTGCTACTTAGGATGGTGAATAAGTCGTTTGTATGCAACAATCAAAGTCATTAAGTTGGTCAAATCCTGAGCGCGAAATTGCACCCAGAGCATTTTCCCCTGTCGCAATGTCAGCATCCAAAAATAGCGTCGGATAGCAACATGATAGACATGCATTGAATGCATTACTCGTGCACTTGTTATGCCACAGATTATTTGAGCTGACAAAATGCCTACTATTTATTATTGAACCGTCCAATACCGAATTAACTCAGATGACGAAAATGTTATCTGAGTTTCTGATGATAACAGACACCATGATGCGTCACACTTCACAGCTGTGTGTTCTACGCTTTAATGCTGACCACGTTAAACACTACATTTGCTGGTACGTGTAAGATTTGAGTGGTAAGAAAGCAATTCGACATCCCCTCACAATTAGCTTAATCAGTAAATTGCCAACCACGCGGTTTGTGGCGCAGCGAAAAAAGCAGCAAAATTTGCTTTAGTAACCACCTGCTATGAGAGTGTGATACGAGTACCGCCATCAATGCCAAGTTCCCCTTCCCATGGTATCGTGCTCTCATTGCCGTAGTAACCACCTGCTACATGAGTGTGATATACGAGCACGCTCACCAATACCACGTTCCCCTTCACAGGGTATAGTGCTCTCATTGATGACAGCGAACTCAAGTTAAGAGTGTGCCCAAAACAAGCTGAAAACATACCGAGTCATACCTGCTATTGATTCCCATTGATGAACAGTTCAACAAACTTAGCGATGGTAATCGCGTTTGAAAGTGGAAAGTAAATGAAGCTGCAAATTAAGAAGGTAAGGGGAAGCCACGGAATACTACATATATATAGATATATAACAATATATGTAAATATATATATAAATATGTATATATAGATATATTAAAATATATATGTAAAGATATATATAAATATATATATATATATATATATATATATATATATATATATATATATATATATATATATATATATATATATATATATATATATATATATATATATATATATATATATATATATAGAAGTGTGATATATAGTATGACAGGATATGCTGTACCACCTCCTTTCGACGAACTTGTATTGTGTTCAAATATTCTAACTTCGTGTCCCAACCCCCAGCCGGAAAGTCAAGGTCTGACAAGGATAATTGATAAAGCTGGTAAGGCTGTTGGAAAGGAGCCAGTCGAAACATGATCTAGAATGCCAGACTACGGCATACCCCAATGCTGACGCATTAGTGCATTCTTTCGCCGAATTTGCAACGATCTTTAAGCGAAACTTGGATATCGCCTAATTCAATCTCGTTTACCGTGGTCACTTCCGAATCCGGATTAAGCTGAGTTAATCTTACGCTATGTCGGCGCCATCATATGGCTGTAAAGCAGAGCAGCCATCAGTAGCGGCGACGTTGTCTATCTTGCTCTCCGTGGAAGCGGAATTATGCAGAATATCACCCAAGCGGGATGTTAGGCCGCCTACCGGCGTCTTATCACCGGCGCTGCTAGGTTCCCACATTTGCACCTCGTATATATTGCACACACACACACACACACACACACACACACACACACACACACACACACACACACACACACACACACACACACACACACACACACACACACACACACACACACACACACACACACACACACACACACACACACACACACACACACACGCACACACACACACACACACACACACACACACACACACACACACACACGCACGCACACACACACGCACACACACACATATGTATACATACATATATCGCAGACACCGTCGTACATATATTTGGCGGCTCCGACTCTCATGACTATCGGAAACAGGATGTTCATTCATATTTTAATGAAGGACATTCACAGGTGTATATTTGTTACAAAAGGTGATGTTGGATGCGTACCAGGAATCCACTGGTCGGGAAGACTATGCTCCCACCCGATGTTCCCAGTAGTTGTTCGCTAATTCGGTTGGTGAAACTGGGGAAGTGATAGCCGGGGGAAGGTGATGCCTTCAGTTGGTTGCTTACCAAGAAACACGCAGTTGTCTGCGACAGTTGTTCGTGTGTCTCCACATGAACTGTCGGTATGAATGATGAACGTTCAATTATTTTCAATGCACCAGAGTACTCCTTAGTAAAGATTGATGACAATTGCTTGCCTCAGAACTTAGCTATATCACAATCATCACCCAGTTTTTCACCATCAGCATCCAGAGGCCCTACCCTACTTAAACGTAAATTTGTTGAAGCTAAAGAGCCTCTTGGTATTGTCTGTTGCACATTTCCAAGGCAATATAAGTTCAACCAGCCTTTTAGATGCCCAAACACACCTAACTATATTTCTAGCTGTTCTATATACTTGTAGGTTTGCCATAGATTTAACATCTTTTAGATTCTTAAAGGGCTGCTCCTTTCACTCCAGTAATTGTTTTGCTTCCTTGGGCAGCCATGCAGGGCGCTTGACCTTGTTTTGTCTAATTTCCCCATTGGGAGGGAACATATTCTAGCCTTGGAACAGTTTGGCTTTTACCATTCTTCACATTTCATTAGCATCCAAAACCATTAAATTTTCCGACTGAAATTTTTCTGGGGAGATGCAGAACGCACTGTAATTCATTATACTACAATTTGGGATGGATTATTTATTGATTCATACGCTTGGAACATAACAGTATTACATTAGGATTAGCGTCTAAGCAGTGTACTTATTAGGAATAGCGTATAATGTTGTAGTTAACATTACGAATGTATTTACTATGCTTACATTTTGTACAAAATTCTCCTCCATTGTGAGCACCCGAGCTATCGTTTTATTTTCCCTTCTAGGTTCATGTATCATTTTGACAAATACGTTATAAGCCATAGAACATCCTTAACCTCAAAGCAAGCCATAGAACATCTTCCTGACATGTTTTGACGTCTAGATTTGTGTTCCAGAATTAACCTGTTGGTATTTTCATTCTTGTCTAGTGACCTATATAATCCACCAATATTTACTCTTACTCCATTCTTCAGGATGTTGTTTAATCAGACAGATTCTACTCCTTCACTTTGAACCCTATCCTCTATGGTATGGCGCTTCAATACTTGACTCACATACGAGATAATTCCACATCCTACCGTTGCCTTCCTTTGGTGCGCATGCATGCTGTAGCCGGCCAATTCAAATTTTTGCAAGTTATCTCCAAAAATGGTCTCCGTGTGTCTTTTGTGCATGCCATTTGTGCATGCCAAATCTAGATTTGGCTCATATAATGCTAAGATGTAGTTTATAATTATTCAAATAATCATGAACGAAGTGTGGAGAGAGGAGATACCGCACCGAACCTGCAAGTCGAGTTGAACCGCCTGTGTTAAAGGAGTTGCTACACCGAACCCTCTCTCACAAGCTGTATTGAACCGCCGGGATATGGGAGTTCCCACATCAAACCTTCTCCCACCAGTCGTATTGAACCGCATGGATGCAAGAGTTCCCGCACCGATCCCTCTCCCACCAGTCGTGTTGGTCCGCCGGAGCCATAGGAGTTCCCGCACCGAATCCTCTCTCACCAGTCGTGTTGAACCGCATGGATGCAAGAGTTCCCGCACCGATCCCTCTCCCACCAGTCGTGTTGGTCCGCCGGAGCCATAGGAGTTCCCACACCGAATCCTCTCTCACCAGTCGTGTTGGTCCGCATGGATGCAGGAGTTCCCGTACCGAGCCAACCAGCCGTGTTGAACCGCCCGTGTTAGAGGAGTTCCCGTACCAAACCCTGTCCCATCATTTGTGTTGAACCGCCAAGGTTATAGGAGTTCCCGCACCGAACCAACCAGCCGTGTTGAACCGCCCGTGTTAGAGGAGTTCCCGTACCGAACCCTCTCCTGTCAGTCGTGTTGAATTGAGCACACTGGGGGCCTGGAGAACCGCTTGTTTTCGAAGTGTTCAGCGAAGAAAAAAACATGTTTTGGTTACTTCCCGGGCACTTCCCCACAGTTAAGTCGTTTGGCTAGCTGTCCTATCCGATACACACTCGAAAGATAAGACTGCGGATTCCAGTAACATATATCATTCTCTGCTCTTTATCAGTTTTTATCCAAGGTCTTCTTCTGAAACTACTCGTACCGTAATGCTCTTTCTTGCGATTTGTTCGCCAACTGAAGTTGCTAAATGTCACTTTTATGTATGTTTTTCGTCAATATATGGGAGGATATAAAGGGATTCAGCGAACTCTGATAACATTGAATGTGATTGACCTAGCAACGCAGATATTCTTGAGTGGTTCCTGGATGCACGCTTAAATGACACTCATCATAACTTTCAGTGTAGCTAGATGCATTTTATGGAGCTGAATTGGCTCGAACGTTTCCGTTCATTGGTCCGTCGCGTGCTGAAGTGGGCTCATTCATCAGATTTGGCTGGGAATGGGGACATCGCCCGCAATCACCGGACACTAACTTAATTTCCCATTCATGCTCCGGGGGCGACGTGCAAAACAAGTTGGTCGTCATGCTCCCATACAATGCAATTACCTTCCTCGTCCCCAAAACGTGCTCTGATAACAGATATTGATTGTGAATCGAAAATGCTGCGTGGCTTTGACCAGAACGTTCCGCCGGCAGTGACGTCTGCCGGAAAAATTCGGAACCTACAGTTCTAGCGACAGCCACCGTCAGCGCCCCATGCTCGGTGAATGATGCATCTAGAATATCTAAGCATTTGGAGAACATCTAAGTCGGATGGTGCGATTTAGAGCAGGTTCCGTATTTCTTAGTTGACGCTATTCTAGATTTTGTTCCAACTATCGTAGAAAATGTTGTGCTTTGGTTGACGAACCGCCATACCACCGACAGTCGTCTAACCCATCCATTCAAGGTGTCGCTAGTGACGCTGATCTAGTGACGTCAAAGGTGGGTAATTCATCTCTTGCACCGCAGGCACATACTAGCCAATTTGACAGATGTTACGGAGAATAAAGTACAGGTGTATCGACCGCAGTTGATTTTTTTGACGGCCTATGTAGACACATAGCTCATTTCGCTCAATTTCGTACCGAACCGCGGGAAGTCAGAGTGCCAACTCACCAATAACTAATTTGGGAAATTCGCTCTAATGAAATCAAAGTTGAGATGTACACCGCATTCCATACGTGAACTCGAGTGCAGACAGGAACGTGTAGTCTAGGGACAAGGTGTTTGTCTCACAACCGAAAGGTTGGCGGTTGGAACCCCACCGCCAACCTTTCGGTTGTGCGTGCTACTAACGACTGGTCGCGGGCTACTCTTCGCCCGCGACCAATCGGCGTGGGAGATTGGCGACGCTACATGGGCCGCGCTGTTCCTAAAATCGTGCTTCTGTGTCGAAGTTGGTGCGCTTATCTCAAACATCATGCACACCGTCTCAGACACAGCCTTGCACCATGCCGAATCGTGGTGGTGACATGCCTCTCCGAATAGTCGTTTGTGTGAACATGACACGATGCTCTTATCTTTCTATGGCACTCTGTCCAGACTATTTTGTTTTGACAGATGTTAAACAGATGTTAAACAGATGTTACTGAAAATAGGCGCCCCTCTAGGTACTTATCAGTGGTGGCGCGCTCCAGACAAGTCCCCTCCCCCATATGACAATTCCTGGATCCACTCCTGACTTGGGTTGGCCAGGAATATGCAGTGATATGTTCAATCGGTCAGCAATGCCGTCACCACCCATTGCAAAGATGAAAGCTGCAGTGGTGAACATTCCGACAAAATTTGCCAGGGAACTTCGTGACTGCCGAAGGTGCATGGGCACCTTGCTGTCTAAATCGGGTGGATTGCGCAGTGTGTGTAGATCCCGTATGTCTCCCGGCTCTGTTGCTCACTTCATACCGCACATGGCCGTTCACCGCTCAGTTTATGCAAACATGTTCAGCGGTCAGTTCGTGCCACGCATGGCTGCTCAACGCTCAGTTTACACCACGCATGGATCTCCAGCGCTCAGTTCATTCCACACGTAGCTGTTCAGTGCTCACTTCATCCCACACATAGCTGCTGAACGTTCAGTTAATGCCACACATAGCTTTTCGGCGCTCAGTTCATGTCACACACGTTTAACGCTTAGTTCGTGCAACGGATGGCTGCTCAGTGCTTAGTTCATACCAAACGTGGCTGTTCAGTTTGGTCAGTTCATACCACACGTGGCTGTTCAGTTCGGTCAGTTCACACCAAACATGGCTGTTCAGTTCGGTCAGTTCACACCAAACGTGGCTGTTCAGTTCGGTCAGTTCACACCAAGTGTGCTGTTCAGTTCGGTCAGCAACACGGTGGCGAGGGTCGGCTGTTGAATCGGACTATCGCCCAGCCCTGGATCGCGCACGTCATATGGCATGACGTAACCGAGCGACCAATGAACCCACACGAAGTGCTCTTCGGGCGCGAGAAGTTGAGCCATAAACCTTTCCTTGGGACAAATATTGCTAGTACTTCAGAGGAAATACTGTGATAAAGCTGGGGAAGCATGCAAATTAAGCGACCATGTCTAATTCCGGGCGAATAAATTAAGATCTGAAACGCTTCGACATCATCTGTTATTAAGTTTTAAAGAACGATGGACGGGTTGAGCTGGCTTGGGCGGGGTGATATTGGACCGTGTCTGGTCGGATCACACGATCACACGTGTAATTCACGGTGGGATGCGCACAGTATATATATATATATATATATATATATATATATATATATATATATATATATATATATATATATATATATATATATATATATATATATATATATATATATATATATATATATATATATATATATATATATATATATATATATATATATATATATATATATATATATATATATATATATATATATATATATATATATATATATATATATATATATGTATATATATATATATATATATATATATATATATATATATATATATATGTATATATATATATGTATATATATGTATATATATGTATGTGTGTGTGTGTGTATGTGTGTGTGTATATGTGTGTGTGTGTGTGTGTGTGTGTGTGTGTGTGTGTGTGTGTGTGTGTGTGTGTGTGTGTGTATGTGTGTGTGTGTGTGTGTGTGTGTGTGTGTGTGTGTGTGTGTGTGTGTGTGTGTGTGTGTGTGTGTGTGTGTGTGTGTGTGTGTGTGTGTATGTGTGTGTGTGTGTGTGTGTGTGTGTGTGTGTGTGTGTGTGTGTGTGTGTGTGTGTGTGTGTGTGTGTGTGTGTGTGTGTGTGTGTGTGTGTGTGTGTGTGTGTGTGTGTGTGTGTGTGTGTGTGTGTGTGTGTGTGTGTGTGTGTGTGTGTGTGTGTGTGTGTGTGTGTGTGTGTGTGTGTGTGTGTGTGTGTGTGTGTGTGTGTGTGTGTGTGTGTGTGTGCGTGTGTCGTTCCGTCCCGCTCGGGTGGAGACCAAACACGAATGGCAGAAGCGCAATAAAGCGACCCACGACATGTGAAGCTGCCTGAAGGGAAACGAACCGGTCGCCTGAGTGTTGCATGAAGGGAATACAATCCAACGTCTGTGTGCTTCCTGAATGGAATGTAATCCGACAGATGCGTTCTGCCTGATGGGAATCTATTTACTCGGACGTCTGGGTGCACAAGATGCCTGGACATCATCACTGCAGACATGGATCCTTCTTTACAGCACACTTATCTGCTTATATCCATGCAATCACAAACTTATCACGCCAGTCAAAAAATTAGATCTAAACAATCCAGTGATGTGGACAGCTTTGGGTGCCTTGCGTTGGAAACGATGGCCATTCATTAAAAAAAAGCTACTCTATTGCTAACTACTCATGTTGGCGGCGTGGGAGGAGAAGGATGGATAGGTTGAATTACAAAGTGCCCTTATGGACTAACTGCATAGCTCGCTTGAGCAATGTAATTTTAAATCCCAAAGAACCAGCGTAAAGCACCATTAGGGCCGCCGAACAAGCGAGTGCAAGAGACTGGCTGTGGGGCCCAGGGTTACATGCACATTATAGGGGATCATGGTTTTGCGGAAAATTGTCCTGCCGCAACGCCACTTTGGAAGCTAGCAAAGACAATCTTTTCTTGTGTCTAAATTCAGTGGAACCACCCGAACGTCATCAATAAGTACAACCGGTTTGGGCAGTTTGCAAATATATTTAAATATAAAATATGACCGCCTCATTTGGCCTGGGAACCCAGCATTGACAATAGCATTCGCCCTGAAGTTTTACTTGCCTGAAATAATTTTGCTCGTCAACGTCTGTTCCAATGATGACTAAAATGATGAGGTATATAAAGACATAAAGACATAAACTTTCCATCATCCAAATGCAGAAGTGTAGGCATCCAATTGACATCAAAATATATGAGTGGGGATACGAGCATCTTAAGGACAATGCATGCTTCGCTATACAAACACAGAATGTTAAGATTTATGCCTTTATTTTGAAGATATAAAGGTATTCATAAATGGCATGAAGCCACATCAGAGATGTGGCTTCATGCCATTTATGCTTAGACGTGCTCAGAAAAGGGAAAAGCAACACATTTATATTTTCTTGTACTGCTACTGCATTGGTCAATGGGGTGGTATAACTTGATACCGCGCACAACTGGTAGTTGGTCTTCAGGATCACTGATTTTCGGGAATTTGACGCACCAGCGACATCTGCCGAAGGTCCGCTGGGCACGCTGGGCTCTATTTCGAGACTGAGCAGTCCACCGACAGCACTGTCGGTGGTGAGTAGGGAGAACTCGATTCCTTGGCAAATCCGTACTTATACTCTTTTCGGCCTTGTGCAAATTTTGTACTTGTCTTTCGTCTAATTAGACTATCATGCAGTGAGATATGCCGCTTTCTCTGCATCCTTAACGTTGCTAAAGGCACGCGACCTTAGAGTCAAATATTAGTATCATATGGCACGGCTATCAGTTTTATGTATGATAAAGCAGGATCCCAATCAAAGATTTGATTATGCGCAACAGCGCAGAGAAGATATGAATAGTGCATAAGAAGCACGACGTTTGTAGAGTTCATGAGATTCCTTGTGAATATCAGCTCCATTGATAATTCGCTTGCGCTCTTCTCCCATGCCATAAGCCTGCTCCATCAGGACGATTGGCTGATTTTGTTCTTTTTTCTTAGCGAACATCTGGTAGAGATGATTTAGTCAAGATCGTTGATGAGCTGTGGTGCCAAGATAAATCTATTTAATGATATCACCAGTCGTGAAGTGAAGTGATGAAATTTTGCTTGCATATCTTTGCATTGACCAGTATTGTGCAACGTACTATTATATACAAAGTAGACCCGCATTTGGGGCACACGGCGTGGTTGAAGCATGAGAGAAAGATGATACCTAATTAAATTCATTCAATGAGATATTTCATTCGCCAATGTGTTCCACATTGATTCGCGAGGTAAGACATCACCAACGCCAGCACTAAAGCAGCCTGTTTCTGACATTTATCGCAGTTGAGATGTGGGACTGACTTTCTAGCAATATAATTAACCAGCTCCTGGAAGCACTCCGCTATACCGGTTATCAATCCTAGGTCACTGACGTCAGCCCGGCTTTGCCCGAATGAGATCTGAGAGAGAGAGAGAGAGAGAGAAAGAGAGAGAGAGAGAGAGAGAGAGAGAGAGAGAGAGAGAGAGAGAGAGAGAGAGAGAGAGAGAGAGAGAGAGAGAGATGGAGAGAGAGGGAGAGAGCTCTATTTGGGTCTTTTCGAACGTGTGAGCGAGAAACGAGCGGGAACCATTAATAATCAGTCCATCTTGTCAAGCAGTCCATTCATTCGTCTAATGTCAGCAGAATGACAGTACAAATTGATAGACACGCGAAAGGAGGCGTTCCTGGGCGTGGCATTTCATAACTGAGAAAGTATGTTGCTGCACTGAGACAGCTTAAGCACATCACGACTGGAGCGGCGATACAGGTGAGGGGCATTGGGGGCATGCGCTCCTGCCCATGGAAAGTGTGCGCCGGGAAAGCCGTCCCTTCAGGAAGATTCGAGTGCACCTCCCCCGCGCTTACCAGATTTTCAGCCAAAAACGCCCCCTTCAGAGTTGAATACGCCCCTTCGAGGCGAAAATGCGGCCAATTGGTGTGCTCGAGAGCACCCCCACCCCACACCTTAAAACGATTCCTTTTCGACCGGAGACGCCCTTCCGACAGCGATATTATCTATGTTTCCACAACGTATCCCTTCCATGAAAATGCCTTAACCCGCCCTTGCACCGCGATATCATCAATGGTAAAATTCATACATTATTAGATTATACTTTAAATACTCTGATGGTGGTCGTGTATCCAACTTTCTGTGACAGCAAATTTTAAATCCGCCCGCAGTAGTGCCATGCAGGGAAAATCTCCACGATTTGACAAATCTTACCAATTTGTATTGCAATGTTTAAGTTTTGCATTCTTCATTGAGAATGAAACCTGCAGTTTACATTTTGACTGTCACTAGATATAACCACAACATATATCCTGAAGCACTTGTGAACATGTCGTTTACATTTTGACTGTCGCCAGGTCTCACCATGACATCCCTTTTCCCTCTTTTTTCTTGTCCTGTATCACTCGCATTTTGTGTTCAAATAAGGGATTTTGTGGCAGTATCTACAACGTCCATATATTTCGGCCATGTCCATGCATTGCGGCGCACGTCCATGCATTGCGGCGCACGTCCATGCATTGCGGCGCACGTCCATGCATTGCGGCGCACGTCCATGCATTGTAGAGCACGTCCATGCATTGCGGCGCACGTCACACCTATGGTCACCTCACAGTTTTTACCTGAGCTATCATGAGTCACAACGAGAAGACCACTGATAGATATTCCAATGGCTTATCGGGTTTTGTCATTGTTAGAATGGAGCAAACAGGAAGCTGTGCAAAGAAATAATGCGGTACAAGTTTTGCATTTGTTTTCCATTGAAACCAATTTCAGTCTGCGATAGTTTCTACTCTCTAGAATGGTTGAGTGCACACGAAGTACCAACAAAGTTTCCTCATTGCTTTGTTTTGTTCTGTTTTTGCTGGGTTTGTAGCAGCTGCCTTTAACTTTTTGATTACCTTCTGTACACGTATATCGATGGACAAAACGCGAAAGGCGGTGTTTGGATGGGGACAAATCATTGCTGGAATGGTGGCCCTTTGAGTAAACGTGCTATATGCCAAGCCGGCTCTATGAATTATCGTGAGATGTAGAGGTGACCGGTATCATCACGATTTGCATATAGCGTGCTCATTGGGGCTGATGCAGCTTCGTTTCTGCCAACAGTGGGGCACACTGGTAGCATTGTATCCCTTCTATCGTTATTCATGACGGATGCAGGGGCACAGGGTGTGGGGGCGCGTGTGGACTCATGCACTCCACGGAAAGGATGGAATTTCCTGGAGCCACCTCTGTTGCTACTCAATGAGCAGGAATTAATACTGTTGGATTGAACAAGGAAACACTGTTTCGTGGACCATCTATGTCATCGTGACCAATCATTGTTTAGTTTTGATGCACCGATATTTTTCAACGTGAATTCTGATTGCTTCCCTTTTTGGAGAAGTGACAGTTGTTGTCAAATCATCTGTAATGTCTCAGGACAAACAGGTGCAAAAATAATCTATGCAGTAATTTAGTTTTTTTTCAGATAGGAGCAGTGCTTAGTCGCCGACACGAACTTAGCATCCATGTGTAAGTGTATGTCGAATTATCTGATTGCTTTACTGCCCGATAATTGTAAATTGGTTTTTAGTTTTCAGTTTTTTCTTAGTTATCCAAGCTATTGCAATACGCTTATAAGAATGTCGTTCATCCAGCCACACATTTAGTTATATGGAAACGCAAGACTTCCTTTTGCGCGGACCTTGTGTTGACCCAAATTTTGAGAAAGTTATTCTGAATTACAAAAACTTGCAAATGTACTGTTTTGTCAACACAATCCATTGCTTAGCGGCACTATCGAGTTGATGCATTATCACTATCATTATTATTATCAGCACTATCACTACAATCCGTTCATCGTGAGCAGATCGTTCCAGCTGGTGAACACTGTGTTGTGCTTTTTCCGCGCCTCTCTTTGCAGCTTCGTTCACTGTTCGTTGGAACTTAGCTACGGAACCTTGAACTTTGTTCTGAGGGAGCACAAGGTTTTCTAGTGATCCAACTTTGTACCGTCGCTAAAAGGTGGTAGCTTGGCGACCTTTCCAGTGGCAGCGATTGGGCCACAGGTCCTCTGTCGACAACGGTACAATGTCCGTCCGGTCCTGCGTCTGTGAAACGGGAGCCCTATATAGCCCGCCTGCTGCCATAGTCTGTCCAGCACGGGAGCCCTATATAGCCCGCCTGCTGCCATAGTCTGTCCAGCACGGGAGCCCTATATAGCCCGCCCGCTGCCATAGTCTGTCAGCACGGGAGCCCTATATAGCCCGCCGCTGCCATAGTCTCCAGCACGGGAGCCCTGCCCTGCTGTCCAGCACGGGGCCCTATCCCCCCCCTAGTCTGTCCAGCACGGGAGCCCTATATAGCCCGCCTGCTGCCATAGTCTGTCCAGCACGGGAGCCCTATATAGCCCGCCTGCTGCCATAGTCTGTCCAGCACGGGAGCCCTATATAGCCCGCCTGCTGCCCTCGTCTGTCCAGCACGGGAGCCCTATATAGCCCGCCTGCTGCCATAGTCTGTCCAGCACGGGAGCCCTATATAGCCCGCCTGCTGCCCTCGTCTGTCCAGCACGGGAGCCCTATATAGCCCGCCTGCTGCCCTCGTCTGCCCTCACGGGAACCTTATATATCCACCTGCTGCCCTCGTCTGCCCTCACGGGAACCTTATATATCCACCTGCTGCCCTCGTCTGCCCCAAATAGCTCACCTGCAATAAATATATAATATATATATATATATATATATATATATATATATATATATATATATAATATATATATACATATATATATACATATATATATATATATATTGCATATATAAATATATATATACTGAAGTGAATACCAGTTTGGATGTGGCATCACGCTGGCTTTGGGACGACTGAACAAATTGTCGAGACTGCTTCTCAAGGACGTGTCAGCCCTCTCTGCCACCGTCACCGACCTGCTCTTCGTCTGCGGCCGACAGTCCACTAACAGCTCACCCAACAGCTGGTCGTCCACTAACAGCTCGCCCGATAATCAATAAATCCAGATGAAGAGCAACTATTGGGAGCCACCGGCCACTGGGCTGAAGACCAATTACCGGAGGTCACTGACCACTTGGGTGACGACCAACTACCGGGGGTCACTGACCACTTGAGTGAAGACCAACTACCGGGAGTTACTGGCCACCGTCATGTGGGCCAGAACGGCCTGAAAAGTGACACACCACTTAATTTTCAAAGTGCATATATAAAAAGTCGCTTTCGGAGGTGGTTTTCAACGTAGAGTCTGGTTCTGACAACCACTTTTCGTGTCTGATGCAATTTGGTGAAGTATTGTTACAGTTAATATAACATGCAAAAGCGTGCGGTACTGGTCATTTGGCAACTGTGGGTCTGTTCCTCACCCTGCTCCAAAAGCGTAGAGCAACTTGGAGCAACATGGAGCATTTCGGATCAGTCTCGTGAAAACCAGTGCTGGGAAGTCCGGAGCAACTTGGAGTAGAAATCAACTGATTATACTTATATTATGGTTACATATATGACGCAGATGTTCCAACCCTGCATTGAACCATTACGCGACATTGCATGAGATAGGTTACCATTGCGGTTCGAAGCTAATCTTAGATTATTGTGTTACGTAGAATTACCGTCTTTCCATCAACAAGCAGCAGGAACACTTCCAAATTAAAACACAACAAATTTGAAGCAGCTACAAAGCGCTTCATAAATGTATCTTCAGAGCTACATATGTGCTAATCCAAGCTGCTCCTGCTCTTGGCCGGAGTAAGTTGGAGTAGATTGGAGCTACCCCAATCTACGTTTCGAAAACGCACGAGAACACGGAGCAGCTACTCCAAGTTGCTCGAAGCAGTTTGGATCAGGGTCGGGAACATATCCTATGCAGCATATCTTCTCGTAAATTTGCAAATATAATGAACTCAGAAATATAATTGGAGAGCTTGCAATAATGCTAAGACGCGATAACATGAATCATATATTCCGTGTCATCTATCGATGAAAACAAAAGATTATGCAAAGCAAAAACCAAAACAGTGAAAACAGGGCGAAGCCAAACGACCGCGCTGAAGTCTGAGTCGCTAATGTTTTGATCTGCGACGGCTTGCAGCAGGCTCCAAGCAGCTGAGGTCAATGACCTCTTACCCCGGGCTGCTGCCTGAAAACGCTGCTTTGCGGCGGAAGAGCTGATGAGCGGGGTCACCGCTCAGCAACAGGTGCCGAGACTGGTCCGTGGTGTGCATTCGCGCGTCTTCCTGTGCATGGCCGACGCGGTAGCTCGGACGTCCTTGTTGCATGGCATCTGGGCTTCCTCGCTCATGATTCCGATGGGAAAGAGCAGTGACGCGATAACTTGATCTCCATGGATCGGCACTCTGCAGTGTTACTGGCATCGGGTGCCCAGGGTACAGCGCAATATAGAGCTCCGCCATGCAGTCGCAGCAGTCGGCGAATTTACTTGAGTCGAGTTGGTACCCTGCCGCCAGTACTTGCAGGTGGCAGGACTGGCACCCGACGAGTCCTTCGTGAACACCGGCCACTTCGGCCAGACTCGACTTGTCGCTGAACGCCCGGCTGGCCTTGTTGCCGTCGTTCGACATTCCGCCGCTGCCTACTCTAGGCTGGTCGACGTGGAGGTGCAGCAGATCTCAGAACTGATCTTGAACCACCTTCTTGCGCCGAATGACTTCCTCTTTGTCAGCTATTGACCTGCACTGTCACTTCTTATGTTCGGTCTGTAGCTGATGCGCAAGACGCACTCGAAGAGTCGGAACAATGCGTGCGGTGTGCTCGGGCCGAGTCGCAGATGTTCTCTGTTGACTGTCAACCGACGCACACGGTGAAGATCACTTGCCGATGTACCCTTCACGTTCACATCTTGCGTCAGCCAATCTTCATTAACTTTGATGAACCTTTTGTAGTGCCGACTGGATTTGGGCGATTTAACTTTCAGTTGCACTATAAAGGTACTTACATTTCGGTTGCAATAGGTCGGTTCGACTGGCTCTATACCTTGCTCCCTGATAAAAGCCGAAATAGTCTGCACTGTTGCTTGCTTTAGACCGCTGGTGTGTGTGGGGGGGGGAGGGCACAGGAGCAGGTGTGGCATCCCTACCGAAATCCGACGAGGTTTCAGGAACGTTTGAGTGCGCCCTCTTTCATTACGTTTTTCTTGGCCGAAAGCTCCTCTAAATAGGAGAGACGTTCCTCCAGGGCGCCGGAGTACGCCCACTCGATGCCTTCCCGGTCAGTGGCGTCCGCCCGAGGAAATGAAGCACCTCCAGATGAGTGCCGCCCGCTCCGATATAATATGCTGGATCCAACCCCAATGTCAACACTTAGCATGACATAAAAACAATGGACAACATGGCAGTTATAACACACCGGTGGAACGTTCAATATTGGAGTGATGACACGAAGTCTTTCTTGACATTAACACGGGAATGGATAACTGTAAGAATGTCATTAAAAAAAATGCACGTGACTGCTGTCAAATTGCATTGCAGCCAATTTATGAATCAAATTATTCCTGGATCAAAGCCAGGATCTCTTTCCAATTATCTACCACTTCAATTTACGAATTCCAGGACATTGCATCAATAGCACTCGTGAGCCATGATAATTAGCGCACAGTTAATTACACTGGCCTGCGTTTCAAAACTTTTTTCAAAAGGTCGGAAGTTTCTCAGCTGTTCTAATACAAGTTTCGTGTGCTGAATCCGAAAATACTATCTATTTTTCTCGATTAGCTCAAGTTTTCACACTACGTCAAAGATAACAACTCACACACTGATCAGTATGCGTACTGCAGAATGATATATCAGTAGCGGAGAGAAGTGAGAATTTGGACGCGGGAGAACAGAGACAAAGCATTATCTTTTAAAGTACAAGTCCAACGCTGGTCCAACGCAGACCCTCATGGTCCAGATGTCCCCATCCCTGAACCCGATGTCGACATCGAGTCATCTTCCGACTCTAGTGGGGATGAAATGGACGCAGACGCGTCTGGTGCATATGAACCGACCGAGAACGATCGACCGGTACCGTTGAACCAAGCTGAACTCAATGACCTAACGAGCTACCTGAACTTGTCCAAGGAATCTGCTCAGCTGCTGGGTTCACGGCTCCGCGAGAAACGTTTGCTGGCGCCTGAAACGACGTTCTTTTGGTATCGGAATCGCGAAAAAGAATTCAGAGAATACTTTACCTTCGACGAAGAACATTCTCTAGTCTACTGCAACAACATCGCGGGCCTAGCAGAAGCAATGGGTACAGAGTACAACCCGGCAGAATGGAGGCTGGTCATAGACTCCTCGAGTAGGAACCTGAAGGCAGTTGTTCTGGACAACGGCAATAAGTTCGCGTCGATTCCTGTTGGGCACTCCGTGCAACTGAGGGAAACGCATAACAGCATGGAACTTTTGTTGTCTGCTTTGAACTACAAAGAGCATGGTTGGCTGATCAGTGGTGACCTCAAGGTAGTAGATCTCGTCCTTGGGCTGCAGGGCGGCTACACGAAATATCCATGCTTTCTATGCCTGTGGGACAGTCGGGCTGACAAACAGCACTATGCACAACGCGACTGGCCATCCAGGCATGCACTTGAACCTGGCTCCCACAACGTGCAGTCACGCCCCCTGGTTGAACCACAGAAAATCGTACTTCCACCACTACATATCAAACACAGTCGGAAGTCCCTGAAAAGGCCATTTATTCCGCAATAGTGTGTACTGCTGGGATGCGCTCTGAATACACTTATGGTCCATCTGTTTGGAGTTTAAACCTTTATTTATGCTTCTGTCGGTTTCACTAGTAGACCAGTCAGAGCAATGTTTTGGTTCACATGAGTGAAATAACAAAAAATCGAGATTATCGAGCAAAACGGATGCCATTTTCGGAATCAGCATGAAAAACTGACCTAAAAACAGCTGAGACACCCTTGACCTTATAAATCACGCAGACCAGTGTTATCAGGGACACCCCAAGACACCGCAGCCGTTGTGTCGTGAAGTCCACCATGTGCGAGATCCGCATCACCATACCCGTGTGCCATACATTTCCCATCGGTACTGACGATACGCAATTAACCGATCCCATACACCAGTGTCCGGTGTCTGGTGTCCGGTGTCTGCTGCTTGGTGCCCGGTGCCCAGTGTCCTGTGTCCAGTGTCCAGTGTCCTGTGTCCAGTGTCCAGTGTCCTGTGTCCTGTGTTCTGTGTCTGGTGCCTGATGTCCGGTGTCCGGTGTCTGGTGTCCGGGTGTCCGGTGTCTGGTGCTTGGTGCCCGGGCCCAGTGTCATGTGTCCAGTGTCCAGTGTCCTGTGTCCTGTGTTCTGTGTCTGGTGCCTGTTGTCCGGTGTCCGGTGTCCGGTGTCCGGTGTATCAGTGTCCGGTGTCCTGGTGTCCGGTGTTGGTGCCCGGTGTCCAGTGTCCGGTGTCTGGTGTCCGGTGTTCTGTCGTGTATGGTGTCCGGTGTATGGTGTCCGGTGTATGGTGTCCGGTGGTGTCCGGTGTTCAGTGTCCGGTGTATGTGTCCGGTGTATGGTGTCCGGTGTATGGTGTCCGGTGTATGGTGTCCGGTGTGTGTCCGGTGTTGGTGTCCGGTGTATGGTGTCCGGTGTAGGTGTCCGGTGTATGGTGTCCGGTGTATGGTGTCCGGTGTATGGTGTCCGGTGTATGGTGTCCGGTGTATGGTGTCCGGTGTATGGTGTCCGGTGTATGGTGTCCGGTGTATGGTGTCCGGTGTATGCAGTGTCCAGTGTCCAGGTGTATGGTGTCCGGTGTATGGTGTCCGGTGTATGGTGTCCGGTGTATGGTGTCCGGTGTATGGTGTCCGGTGTATGGTGTCCGGTGTATGGTGTCCGGTGTATGGTGTCCGGTGTATGGTGTCCGGTGTATGGTGTCCGGTGTATGGTGTCCGGTGTATGGTGTCCGGTCCGGTGTATGGTGTCCGGTGTATGGTGTCCGGTGTATGGTGTCCGGTGTATGGTGTCCGGTGTATGGTGTCCGGTGTATGGTGTCCGGTGTATGGTGTCCGGTGTATGGTGTCCGGTGTATGGTGTCCGGTGTATGGTGTCCGGTGTATGGTGTCCGGTGTCCAGTGTCCAGTGTGTGGCTGCCACTGCGCTATTTGAGGTAGCGGTGGCAGCATCGTTGCAAGTCGGTCTCTGCTTGTCAGCCATATATGACTCTGTCCAGAAGTAAACGATTTGCTCTGACACATGCTATTTTTGTCTTCACACAGACGGCCCTGCCTCTGGCCACCCAAAACAGACTGTAGTGTCCCGGGCCGCCTAATGCAGACTGTGGTATCCCGGGCCGCCTAATACAGACTGTAGTGTCCCGGTCTGCAAAATATCCCAGGTCGCCTTATACAGACTGTAGTGTCCCGGTCCGCCTTATACAGGCTGTAGTGTCCCGGGCCGCCTTATACAGGCTGTAGTGTCCCAGGCCTCCCAACACAGACTATAGTGTCCCGGTCCGCCTTATACAGGCTGTAGTGTCCCGGTCCGCCCAATACAGACTGTAGTGTCCCAGGCCTCCCAGTACTGACTGTAGTGTCCCGAGCCACCTAATACAGACTGTAGTGTCCCGGGCCCCTAATACAGACTGTAGTGTCCCGGGCCGCCTTATACAGACTGTAGTGTCCAGGACCGCCTAATACAGACTGTAGTGTCCCGGTCCGCCTTATACAGACTGTAGTGTCCCGGGCCGCCTTATACAGACTGTAGTGTCCCGGACCGCCTAATACAGACTGTAGTGTCCCGGTCCGCCTAATACAGACTGTAGTGTCCCGGACCGCCTTATACAGACTGTTTCCGGTCCGCCTAATACAGGCTGTAGTGTCCCGGTCCGCCTTATACAGACTGTAGTGTCCCGGTCCGCCTAATACAGACTGTAGTGTCCCGGGCCGCCCAAAACAGACTGTAGTGTTCCGGGCCGCCTAATACAGACTGTAGTGTCCCGGGCCGCCAAATATCCCAGGCCGCCTTATACAGACTGTAGTGTCCCGGGCCGCCTTATACAGACTGTAGTGTCCCGGGCCGCCCAATACAGACTGTAGTGTCCCGGGCCGCCAGACACAGACTGCAGGGGGCGGGGATGGCCAAGTGATTAAGGTGTTCAGCTCTGGGTACCAAAGGTTCCGGGTTTAATAAACGTACCGCTCGAGACATTTCCCAATTCCGCGACGCACCGGCGAAACAGTGTGGTCGGCGGCATTAGCCGTGAACGTGCGTAAAGTTCGTCGTTGACCACCGGATAAACAAAAACAGACAATGCAATATCCCGGGACGCCCAACACGGACAGCAGTGTCCATGACCGCACATCACAGACAGCAGTATCCCTGACCACACGACACAGACAGCAGTGTCCCTGACCACCCATCACAAACAGCAGTGTCCCTGACCACACGACACAGACAGCAGTATCCCTGACCACCCGACACAGACAGCAGTATCCCTGACCGCCCGACACAGACAGCAGTATCCCTGACCATCCAACACGGACAGCAGCATCCCAGACCACCCATCACAAACAGCAGCATCCCTGACCATCCGACACAGACAGCACTATCCCTGACCATCCGACACAGACAGCAGTGTCCCTGACCACCCATCACAAACAGCAGTGTCCCTGACCACCCAACACAGACAGCACTATCCCTGACCGTCCGACACAGACAGCAGTCAACCCTGACCACCCATCACAAACAGCAGTATTCCTGACCACCCATCACAAACAGCAGTGACCCTCACCACACGACACAGACAGCAGCATCCCTGACCGCCCGCCACAGACGGCCGACCGCAGACGGCCGGCTGCAGATGGCGCTGCGGACGGCAGAGCTGACGGACCCCCGGCCCCACCCCCTCCCGCCAGCCCCCCTAAAGGCGGGCTGGCGGGGCGCGGCTCGCGGCGCGCCGGTCGAATGGTGCCGAGCGTTACGGCGCGAGGCCCGATCGATTACCGGCCGATTGATTGCGGCTGGGATGCAGTGTCGGCGCAACTGCGCACCGCCAGCCGAACCGCCAGCGCCCCACGTGGCTCGCGCGGCCAGCCCGGTCATGGACACCGTCAACAAGTGCCGGCCGACACTGGCTGGACGGGGTCACTGAGCCGGACCGGACATGGGGCAGGCCACGGCCACTGAGTCTAGCCGGATATGGGGGAGGCCAAGGTCACTGAGCCTGACCGGCACTATGGCTGGTCACGGTCACTGAGCCTGACCGGACATGGGGCAGACCACGGCCACTGAGTCTAGCCGGCACTGTGGCAGGCCACGGTCACCGAGCCTGACCGGCACTGTGGCTGGCCACGGTCACTGAGCCTGACCGGCACTGGGGATGGCCACGGTCACTAAGCCTGACCGAACATGGGGCAGGCCACGGTCACTGAGCCTGACCGGCACTGGGGATGGCCACGGCCACTGAGCCTGACCGGACACCGGACATGGGGCGGGCCACGGTCACTGAGCCTGACCGGCACTGTGGCTGGTCACGGTCACTGAGCCTGACCGGCACTGGGGATGGCCACGGTCACTAAGCCTGACCGAACATGGGGCAGGCCACGGTCACTGAGCCTGGCCGGATATGGGGAGGCCATGGTCACTGAGCCTGACCGGACATGTGGCAGGCTTGACCTGCGCTGCCTGCGCCCTGCGGCTCATCGCGACTGCTCCCCGGTGGCTGACTGCCAAGCTGAAGTGTAGAAGCCGCTTGAGGTGTCACGCGTGTTGCTCCTGAGGAGAACACGAGTGTCATTCGGATGCGGCCAATTGACTTCAATAACCAAAAATGTCATTTCACGGCCTTGGGAGTGTGCCTGAGCCATGAATGACATCTGTGGCGTATAAATATTTGGTGTTTGTGCAATGGAAATTGCGTTTTTGATGCCATACCCCGGTGAAAGTTCTAGAATCCCTCTCATATGTGTTGTCATGTGCGTATGTTTCCTACCCAAAGGCCGCAATCCTCAGCTGAACGATTTATGTCAAAAAGTGTCCGGTCTGAATCTTCGCAATACTAAAGGCCTATTGGTTGGTTGGTTGGTTATTGGTTTTACGACACATCGACCGTTGAGCCATGTAGCGTCGCCAATCTCTGACGCCGATTGGTCGCGGGCGAAGAGTAGCGACAGGTGAGACTCGAACCCACAACCTTGCGATTGTGAGACGATCAACTTACCCCTAGGCTACTCGTCCCCCTAAAGGACTATTGGTGTCTATATAAGAGCTAGTATGTGCGTCATGTCGTAGTAATCTGTCATTTTTTAAATCACTCGTTTAGGTTTAGACATATTGCTTTTTTTCCTCAAGAGATGAACATGTTCCTTCATCAAAGTCTGGTTCGAATTTGTAAGCAGGAAGTAACTTTTGGTTCCTACTCATATACAAATGACTACTTCATGCCGCATTGTTATGCTATTTTGTAATCCCGTCCAATGTATTTAATACTCGTCGTTTTATTCCAACTTTATAAATTTGGTTTTACCGATGGTAAGTTTGAAGTGCAGCCGAATATTCATAGCAGTAGAAACGTTGCTGCAAATTAGTAGCTAAATATTATTTTCACTCCATTTTGCCACTTATAAGTCCAGCAACCAATTTTGCTACTAGCGCAAGCTTACTAATACAGATCCATGCGTCTATCTATTTTATTTTAGGATATTTTATTTAACAGTCAATTAGACAACACCGAATGGCAGCAATTATCATGCAGTAGTAATTGAAGGAGATATGAAGCAGGAAAGCCGCGCTATTTTCGGCACTGTTTGAATTAAATTATTGACAAACAAGCCCAAGCAAATCGCTTAGTTCTTGCAGATGTTTGATATTTCGCCGCATGACCTCTGCAGTCCATGCTACCCTGACGTCTGCTGTCCATTCATAACTTCACACAATGTCAACTTCCGTCAAATACATATCTCTGCGCTATTGTGAATAAACAATGATTATTGACAGGCAAAGCAATTCCAGAGGTATGCGACATATAAGTTTTTCCTTCAAACATGTAGCTGCATCAACCAGTTTGATTGGCACCCCTTCGAGATGGGATATGGAATCAGTTAGCTTGTTTACACATAAAAAGCTGGCTAATTTTTATCTCATCCGGGTATATAACTAGATAAGCACTGTATGTGCATGGCTTACTTTCAGCTATTTGATGCATAATGTGTCCAATACGTGCCCGTCACTGGTATTGACATGGATGGATTGGAGTAGGCACTTACTTGCTCCAACATTTGTTTTGTCATCTACCTTCCATCTGACTTGCGACTTGTTATGTGATCGTGAATGCTGAAGAATCGCTGAGCTGAATTCTCTTGATCTTGGGCTATCGATCGCAATGCAATTTTAAATGCGCAATTGGCTTCGGAGATGGCCAGCCGGCTGAAACATCAGCTGACAACACAGATGGAGACAGCGGATGAAAATACAGCTGCACTGAAGCAGCATAGCTTCCGTATACTAATGGCCCCGGGGGACTGATGCCCTCTGTAGACTGATGCCCTCCGGAAGCTGATGGCCTCCAGAGACTGATGCCCTCCGTAGACTGATACCCTCCGGAAGCTGATGGCCTCTGTAGACTGATGCCCTCCGTAGACTGATGCCTTCTGTAGACTGATGCCCTCTGTAGACTGATGCCCTCTGGAAGCTGATGGCCCTCCAGAGACTGATGGCTTCCGGGAAACTCGATGGACCACGAAGCTGAGATACTGGGTAATCATCATTTACCAGCCAACGGATGTCATATATCCGGATGAGTTTGGCTTGCGTTTTTGGCATGATAATTGAGCAGGGATACCTTGCGGCGACTGCGAGCGTAACGAGGGCAGTATTCTTCTCTGGCATATAAATCCAGCTGGCTAGACTTTGCCGGATAAAAGCTGTTATGCTCCGCTGCGCTTTGGCAGGCTAATATAGGATCATTATGGGACGTTACAGGCTATTACACGTACAGGAGTAGTGCAGGAATACATGACGTGTTCCTATGGAGTGCGTGGCTTCAAAGTTGTTCTGGTTTCTTTGCCGCAGGTGACATGTCGCATTCAAAGGATGATGTCCAATTCCCTACTGCACATAAATTATGACGGACGCTTTTAGCACACGAAAAAAATCAAATACGCAAACAGAGCTCGCTAAGAAAGATTCACGTTTCCATAGTTGCCGTTTCAGACAACGCACGCCTGAAAGTTGAAATTTCAAACAAACAGCGACGATTCCATTGCATCAGTATCGCTGCTGAGCTCAGTTACCGCCCTCAACGCGTCGCGTCAATCGGTCGCACGTGTATAGCCCAGAAATCCAGCACCTAGTCAGTCTGAAAGCCAGAGGCGATCCAATTCATGGTTCATGGACGACCACTATACCGCTGACTGACACTGCAATGGCAGCGATGTTCAGGGCACATGAATGCGTCTCATCACCACACGCACAAGCAAACCCCGCCAACCGTCACGCCAATAACGGCGTCCCACCACCACACGGAGGAAACTGCGCCAACCGTCACGCCGATAACGGCGTCCCACCACCACACAGAGGCAGACCCCGCCAACCGTCACGCCGATAACGGCGTCCCACCACACCAACTCAATAACGGCGTCCCACCACCACACAGAGGCAGACCCCGCCAACCGTCACGCCGATAACGGCGTCCCACCACCACACAGAGGCAGACCCCCGCCAACCGTCACGCCGATAACGGCGTCCCACCACCACGCAGAGGCAGACCCCGCCAACCGTCACGCCGATAACGGCGTCCCACCACCACACAGAGGCAGACCCCGCCAACCGTCACGCCGATAACGGCGTCCCACCACCACACAGAGGCAGACCCCCCAACCGTCACGCCGATAACGCCGCTCCGTGCGGCCAGTACCCGGGAGCGGGACAGACGCGTGGGGATGTCCCCGACGAGCCGTCCGTCGCCATGACGACTGGCGGTGGCGGCGCATCGGTGCCGACGTCCGTCGTCCGCCCAGTCGGCGGCCGGGCCAGCGGGCGGCAGCATGAACCGCGCTGGTGTCATCAGCAGACGCATCGTGAGTGCCACTCGCTGTTCGATGTTGGCTGCCCGCGTCCGCCGCATCCCATCCACCGGACGGCGACGCTTCGCGGCGGCCAGGCTTTCGCTTCTCGCTGTGCGGGCTGCCTCGCTGTCCAGGCTATCTGCGCGCGACGCAATATTCGGCACCGTCTCGTAACTTCGCAGCGGTGGTCTCCTCCACGATGGGCCCGTCTGTTTATCCTTCCTGCTAGTCGCGTGCTACGGGCAGAGCTGCCGCAGCTGCCGTGGCTGTCGTGGCTGCCGTGGCTGCCACAGCTGCCGTGGCTGCCGTGACCGTCGTGACCGTCGTGACCGTCGTGACCGTCGTGACCGTCGTGACCGTCGTGACCGTCGTGACCGTCGTGACCGTCGCGACCGTCGTGACCGTCGTGACCGTCGTGACCGTCGTGACCGTCGTGACCGTCGCGACCGTCGTGACCGTCGTGACCGTCGTGACCGTCGTGACCGTCGTGACCGTCGTGACCGTCGTGACCGTCGCTGTTCGGCTCCGACTCGGTGTCGCCACAGCTTCCCAGCCGGCCACCACCACCAGTGGCTGGAGAATGTCTCTCGCCCGTCAGCTGGCTCATGTCAGCACTCGTCTGTTCGACGTTCGGTGTCAATCCTGCAACAGCGATGTACAGCCAGAGGCCCCAGTTGCAGTTCCGCTCCTTACACTCCCGAGCAACGCTGATCCTGGTCTTACTCCTGGACCGGTTCCGTGTTCTGTTGGTGACCCTGCTCCTACTCATGATCATATTCCATTCTTGCTGTTGCTCCAGCCCCTAATCCTAGTCCTATTTGTACTCGGACCCGCAACCCTCGGGACGCTCAGTCCCTAGCCATCCTCTTGTTCTTAATCCAGCACCTGCTCATGGCTCTTTTTTCTGGAGTATTAAGTGTTCATAGTCATGCTCCTCGTTTCTCACCTGATCTTGTTCCTCATCTTGGTCCTGTTTTCGGCCCTGACCCTACTCTGTTTGATTACGTTCTCCCAACTGCTTTTGGTCCGTTCCTGCCTTGGTCTTGTTTCCGATCTCGGCCCAGTACACATTCCCGTTCCACTTTTTGCTACATGACCCGCTGTTGGCCCTCCCCCTGCTGTCTGTTCCTGCTGCTGCACCTGAACGCACTATTGCTGGTCCGATCGGCATAATTCCGGCACGAGCTAGGGCCTGTCTCGACTGTCGCCACTACACGGGCAACTGCTGGCAGAGCTCCTGTCGACAGACCGGTCCAACCCGATCCCCCTGCCGAGCCGCAAAGGTCGAAGTAGCTGTGTGACTCGAGTTTTATTTAAGCAATCGATAATCGGCAGTGCGCACTATTAACGAGGTCAATTCATTAAAAAGTAACGTTCAGAGCACATCTCCGAGAAGCCACAGGTGCCGAGGACGCCTCAGTACGTCACATCTTAACCTCATGCCCTCAGCTTTCTGATGTTTACAAGCACTACTTTAGTCGATCGCAGCCACTGTCAATTCGTGATGTTCTGGGTGATGAATCGGTCGCGATCAATTCTGGTGAATTGTTCCACTTTCTTTTGAAGGGAACATTGATTTATTATTTTATTTCCTGCATAATCCCTCGTATGGGGCAAGCTCGCACAGTAGGATTGTTTAGAATCGACACAGCTGAAAAGTTTTGTTATAGGCGCTGCATAACCGATGCAGTCAATGCGCCCTAAACCCCTAATAACCAACAGAGCGCATGCACAGTTACGCTACTGAGCGGACACATTTGGAGAGACCAGATATCGGATCACTCACAAATCGCACACGAAAAAGCGTGGAACACAGATGTGAAAGTCACGATGAGGTAGCATGCTTAAATTTGTGAATAAGTGCGGGGCCCGTGGTCGCAGCAACGTGAAAACAGGTGAAAATCATGAAAAATGCGGCTCCGGCGGTTAAGGAGAAAATGGTCGCGTGTGAGGTCCTGTTGCATTGCGTTCTGCTATACACCATTCACAATAGTTGTAATAGTCTACAGTCTCTTTGGTGTGGTAATAGCGGGAGCATATGTGGGAATGTAAGGCCGCGAAGGAGAGATAGATAGATAGATAGATAGATAGAGAGAGAGAGAGAGAGAGAGAGAGAGAGAGAGAGAGAGAGAGAGAGAGAGAGAGAGAGAGAGAGAGAGAGAGAGAGAGAGAGAGAGAGAGAGAGAGAGAGAGAGAGAGAGAGAGAGAGAGAGAGAGAGAGAGAGAGAGAGAGAGAGAGAGAGAGAGAGAGAGAGAGAGAGAGAGAGAGGGAGGGAGAGAGAGAGAGGGGGAGAGGGAAGAGAGTGGCAGAAGGCTGGGCAAGGGTGTTCATGTGCGTACTGTGTGTATGTGCATGTGTGTGGGTTTAGTTAGATGCTGCGCATGCGGTTGTGTTAGACTGCGTATGGAGCCGATCTGATAAGCGTCCACGATGTGGACGCTACGCTTAATAATGTCTTGCTGTTTCAAATTTATATTTATTCTGTTGAGCTGTTGAATCGACCTGTAATGGATATTCTGAGTGTGCCAGTGTCGATAATGCTGCTTCCAAATGTGCCTTGGAACGTACGCCAATTGCCGTGTCTTGTGTCTTTGTTTTTGCGTCCCTGATGTGCTCATTAAATGTGTCTCTAACGATCTGTTTTGTTTCTCCTGTGCACGTGGTGTTCACGGTACGGTATGGCTGGCAGGCGATGAGCAATCGGAATCTCATCGTCAGCAGTTGGTTCGGAGATGGTCAAACGATGGTTTAATCCCATCCGCCCAGCCTTCACTAGTAGCTCAAGAGGCATTAAGCCCGGAAATCTACGAAGAACAGATTGAAATAATGGTCTTGTGAGTTTTGTGCTTTCAATGCAAATGGCGCAAAGTTCACATACAAATATTGAGGATCTCTCCATCTTCCATCCATCGGGCCGATTCTACGACTAAGCTCAACATTTTTTTCACGATACTATATGAATCCGATGGGTATAAGCTGTGCATACATCTGCATGCTTTTGTATAAAACTGCACTCCGGTACTTCCTCCTGCCGCCGAAATTGTTAGCTACCAATGGATTGATCTGATAAATCACACGTTTTGTCGGAATCGCAGGACATGGCGTTTACCTGCATTAACCCGCTCCATCTCTCAGGTCAGATCCTCACACTCCGTCTCGAGGGTGGGGGTGGGGATGGGGGTTGATAAGAACCTCCCTCAAATATCCAAACTAAGCGTCGCACGAAAACGAAAGAGGTGTCATCTGAAAGCGCTCCACGAGTAGGGCCCGACGCCACCCCCGAACAATTTTTTTCCCGAAAAGTTACATCACTAGGGGGCCTAGAATTTCACGATTTACATTATATTTTTGGCTATGGGGAGTTCATTTTGGGGGATATTTGAGAAGAAGAAAAAACATTATTTGGAATCAGAAAAGGACAGCGAAATTGACCAGGACGATGAAACATTTTTGGCCACCAAAAAACTATTTTTTGATATACAGTTTTGATAGCGGGTTAATGCAGTTGTGACGAATGCTATATTTTGTTATTGGTTCAAATCCAGATGATGCGCCGTTCGATATTGAATTCGATTTGTGGATGCACGTGCCATACGTTCTTATTGTATCATCAATGGTGAACACGAACGTAGATGTTGTTCAAGCCACAAGTGTGCAGAGTATGACAGTGAGAAATTTGTGGTCTTTGCTCTACATGTAGTTGACCACCTAAAATCTTGAGGCCTTTAAATAGGGCCCGACATCACACTACATTAAGATATCGGAACTAATTCTTTGAATATATTTGAATTATGCCATTTTCATGGGGAAGTGTAACAGACCCGCCACGTACTAGATGCGCGAACTCATGAACTGCTTGCCTGCAGCCTATTAACATAAAAGTTGTGAAATTGTGTCATTGGATTGCGAGGTAATGCTATCACATTTCAGTCATGATTTCAGATGCCAGCGAGAGTGGAGCTTTCGATTATTTACGGGGGGGGGGCTCACCTACTCTCCAAAGTTGCTGAGGCTTAGCACGTGATCTATGGCCATCAACTGAAAAAATGACATGAAGAATCCATTTGCTACGCACAATTATATTGGAAAAGTTCCACCCATGGTTATTAGACATGCTTCCGACGATATTTTTAAGCAGCTAGAAAAATAATCGGATAAGTTAACCCGTCCCGTTTCGGGGGTTTTCAACCGCCCCCTCAGGTTTTTCGCGGATAGTGGACGAACGGCGTGTGGCAGCGCACCCAAATTTGGCATACCTTTTCCCACATCAATTTGACATTCTGTTTCAACATTTCTGAAGTAAGGTCATCTAGGGTCAATGAGTTAGTCAAGGTCAAGTGCGGTCACCTCCAAAAAGTTCAACCAGTCGTCACGCTTTAACGGATACAAATATTTTAATGAAACTTTCAGCGTTTGCTTATTTTTACGGATGCAACAAAACGTACCAGTGGAATTTTTCATTTCTTTTTCGTTTTTGACTACATATAAATTTTGCGTGTTTGCCAAATTGCAGTTCAAATAGAGGATTCTAGCTAAAGTAAGCATTTTTTATTGGGGTAAGTTGACTTCCGACAACGTTTCGCGGTCTGCTCTACCTATTGGAAAAATAAAATTATAGAAAACTTGAAAACTCAAAACTTTTAAATTTACAAAAAATTAAAATTGTATTTTTTGGTGGCCCCCAAAAAAAATTCAAGCCCTGGTCGATTTCGCTGTCCTTTTCTCATTCAAAATTTTGTTCTCATATATCCCAAAATGAACTCCCTAGAGTCAATAACAATGTAAGTCGTGAAAGTCGTGAAAATCTAACCCCCCGGTGGCGTCACTTTTTGGGGGAATTGTTTTGGGGGTGGACCCTGACCCTACTCGTCGAGCGCTTTCCGATGACGCCTCTTTCGTTTTCGTGCAATGCTTAGTTTGGATTTTAGAGACGGGGTCTTCAACCGACACCCTCTAGATGGGGTGTGAGGATTTGACCGGAAGCACGGCGCGGGTTAATGAATAGAACTTAGATAAGTTAATGGATAAAAGTGAATGGAAAGCCATCGCCCTGACGTCATTGGTTTCATGTTTCGTTTTCAATTGCCGTTTTTCAAATTGTTCATAGTACTTTCAGTGCTGTATCGACCCCGAGATATGCTGTTAAATTCCTAGAACATTTGGTTTCCTGTCGGCTAATCTATTTTCTGAAAATCACGTTCTGTGCCAATTTTCGAACAAATCCTAAGTATTAAATCTGATTTTCAACTGTTATAGCTTGGCTTGGTGAACCCTAGTGCTTGCAAAGATAAACATTGTTGTCTAATACATCCCGTACTTCTATTTAGACTGGGATGCTCTGTGAAACCCCACATTGCTTCAGAATGATTGGATATTTCTAAGCCCTCAGTTGGTTTCTGGAGGTGTTGTGACATCCCTGGTTACATAAAAGGTCAATATATCTCACACTATTGGCGCTATCTAGTTCAGGGCTCTTACTTAAAGTCATACAATCATAAATGTTAAGGATTAATGAAGACAACAGATGCTCATTTGCGTTAAACCTATAGAGGGAAGATGCTACAGTCAAGCAAAAGGTGCCCTACACCCTAATAAATACTATAGCCCAAATTATAAAGAAACAATCCACCAACTTCCGATCCAGCCATCCATCCACCAGCACATTCAGCTGAGTTGTCTCGATCTCGCACAGCACACACACGTGATCGAGTGATCGAGTGATCGCCTGACGCACGTGTGATCGCGTGATCGATTGATCACGTGACACTCACGTGACTCGCCTATCAATCCCACTTGATCTACCGAGTTTCCCACCTTCCGACCGCACATCAGAGGTAGGTGCAAAATGTGCCAATCGGTTATCCTCTCTTTATTCTGAATGTCAATTCCGCTACCTATCACATGCCGCCCTACCTGGTACATTTACCGCTTTGTGTTCACATTCCAGTGCACAGTACCGCCAATGAAGATGCAGAACACTACCTAATTACTCTTTGGAATCCAAACATTGATTTTCCTCAGTCATTGATTAATTGGTGACAAAAAGTATTACATAGATGCACATAAAAGCAACGCATTAGCAAGCTGAACAATCATGCAAAGATGCAGCATGCCAGCAAATGTTGAACGTTGTATTGACACACTAGTACCATAGAACTGCAATATGTCAAGATTTTCAGATTTTCAAATTCTACCCTGTCAAATCCTAAAAATATTGATAAGTGAAGTGAGCCTCGTCTCGAATAGCGCGCAAATCCGTGAACAGGGGAGGGTGCGTGCGGCTCTGTGGCGGTCGGGCAGCACGAGCCCAACTGTGGCGGTCTGTCAACACGAGCCTGACTGTAGCGGTCGGTCAACACGAGCCCCACTGTGGCGGTCGGTCAACACGAGCCCCACTGTGGCGGTCGGTCAACACGAGCTCCACTGTGGCGGTCGGTCAACACGAGCCTGACTGTGGCGGTCGGTCAACACGAGCCCCACTGTGGCGGTCAATCAATACGAGCCTGACTGTAGCGGTCGGTCAATACGAGCCCCACTGTGGCGGTCAGTCAACACGAGCCACTGTGGCGGTCAATCAATACGAGCCCGACTGTAGCGGTCGGTCAAAAGCCCCACTGTGGCGGTCGGTCAATACGAGCCCCACTGTGGCGGTCGGTCAACACGAGCCCCACTGTGGCGGTCAGTCAATACGAGCCCCACTGTGGCGGTCGGTCAATACCAGTGGTTTCCGCATGCGATAGGATGAGCGATAAACGATAAACGATAATTATCGCTGTTAAGTAAATCGGTTATCGTTATCGTTTATCGCTAAATTTTCAAAATTATCGCTCATCCACTTATCGCAAGTTCCAAAAATTATGAACGATAAACGATAAAATGTAAAACGGGATGATGGAAAAATGGAAGACGATCGACAGTGTATGCCGCGCGACAGTGTGTGTGCGCAACCTGTTGCCATCTGCTAAGTGTACAGATCTGTCAGACGGCCGACGGGTGGTATAAATTTGCGCGGCGGGCCGGGCAGAGGTCAGTCACAGGGGGTCCACTCCCGCATATCTGGCAACTATCCAAATCTTCAGGTTAAAATAAGCCTATTTTCAAAGTTAATCGTCATTGAGATAATTGGATTATTTCATTATCATTTGAAAATAGCATTCTGTACTCAGTGTAAAGAACTTGAAATAACATGTAGTTATTGATTGAGGCTTATTTTCAAAAAACCTTTAAGAACTGGCATTGTTCTACACTCCCGCATATCTGGCAACTATGCATATCTTCAAGTTAATATTAGCCTATCTTCAAAGCTAATCATAATTGAGATAATTTTATTATTTCATTATCGTTTGAAAATAAAATTGTTTACTCAGTATAAAGAATTTGAAATAAGATTTTGTAGTTATTGATTGAGGCTTATTTACATAAAACCTTTAAGAACTGGTAGGGACGATGGACATACGAGGGTTTGTCAAAAGCATATTCCTCGCGCCGCAAAACAGACGACGTTACGCATGACGTACGAGGGTTTATCGAAAGTGGTTGCGTCGAAAATATAATTACTTCTGCCGGTATGTCGGTACTTACGGAGTGACAGAATATATGTACTTCCACTGTGCTAAGCGTTGTCTTGGACATTGGCGAATATTGGGATATACAATAAGTAGGTACCTATTGAAGACAATGTGTTAAAGTAGCCTATAATTGGTCTGTAGCTGGGGCAGATGTCTCAAGCACCGAACCATCATCCAACAAAGCGGCGGACTGAATGCGTCCACGGCGCTGAGTGTACAAGCGGCCGCTGAGTGTACTGCGCCTTTGCGGCGCTTGGTCATCTTGGTGAGTCGGAATCAGTGCCCCTCAGCGACGGGGCTGCATGGCAGCTGGGGTTTGCATGGTGCCAGGTATGCAACACCAGCATCTGTACGCGTCCATTTCTTGTAAACACTAATGCTATTTGTACTCTGTTTTGGACCTTGATTTTGGACGTGAAAATAGGTCAGGGGCGGACTCCGTGCCACTGAAAATCGCGTATATTCTGGACGAATTCGGCAGTAAAGCGAACAATATGCATGTGAGCGCAACAATTGAGCACTGAAAACGTTCCTTGGAATGTTAGCTATCGGTTGGTACCAATTGTATCATCGTATCTCTGCTGGGTCACGAGATATACAGGGTCAAATGTCAGAGTTTTTTTTATTCAATTATCGTTATCGTTTTATCGCTATCGCTGTTAATTTTGTGAATTTTTTTTATCGTTTATCGTTTATCGTTATCGCAAACCTTTCTTATCGTTTTATCGTTATCGCAGGTCCGAAAATTAGTTATCGCGGAAAGCACTGGTCAATACGAGCCCCACTGTGGCGGTCGGTCAACACGAGTCCCACTATAGTGGTCGGTCAATACGAGCCCCACTGTGGCGGTCGGTCAACACGAGCCCCACTGTGGCGGTCAATCAATACGAGCCTGACTGTAGCGGTCGGTCAATACGAGCCCCACTGTGTCGGTCAGTCAACACGAGCCCCACTGTGGCGGTCGGTCAATACGAGCCCCACTGTGGCGGTCGGTCAACACGAGCCCCACTGTGGCGGTCAGTCAATACGAGCCCCGCTGTGGCGGTCGGTCAATACGAGCCCCACTGTGGCGGTCGGTCAACACGAGTCCCACTATAGTGGTCGGTCAATACGAGCCCGACTGTAGTGGTCGGTCAACACGAGCTCCACTGTGGCGGTCGGTCAACACGAGCCCCACTGTGGCGGTCGGTCAATACGAGCCCCACTGTGGCGGTCGGTCAATACGAGCCCCACTGTGGCGGTCAGTCAATACGAGCCCGACTGTAGCGGTCGGTCAATACGAGCCACACTGTGGCGGTCAGTCAATACGAGCCACACTGTGGCGGTCAGTCAATACGAGCCCGACTCGGGCCCCGGCTGGGCGGCGCCTGGGCCATGTCGGAGAGGCGGTCTGTCGCCCCTCCCCTAAGACGTAGTTACTGTCGTGATGCCACAGGAATCCCAACCAAAATGGCGTCCATGCATCGCAGCGTTGTTGAATTTATCGATGGTGTGACTACTACCGTTGCCATTCTGACGAGGCACCATTACATAGCCATGTCTAGGATCACTACCTCAAAAGCCTAAAGTCTGTGTTTCCATCGGATAAGGCAAAAGTCATTGGGCACGTTTCGAACAAATATTATTTTTCAGTTCAAGATGCCGTGCAGGAGTACCATTGAAAGAAGGCATGGACCATCCACCCATTTGTTGTGCATTCCGTAGCTGTCAACGAAGTAGCTACTGCCAAAAATGACTGTGCCTTTAGCGACAGCATCTAACAGACTCAGTATATGCACAACTTTCAGGCTGAGGTGTTGCGGCGTGCTAAATCCCATAACTTCAACATATAAATATAGTATATATATATATATATATATATATATATATAAATGTATATATATATACAAATAATATATATATATATATATATATATATATATATATATATATATAAAAAAACTACTTCACGGACAGATGCACCGTGTAGAGCAAAAACTAATTCATCAAAAACATGTGCCCGCATACTTCAAATGCATTGCGAGAAGCACTTCATTGCAGCCTGTCAAGGCAAGCGATCTTGTGATGAGATTGTCTTGTCATGGCCTCGCGACCTACCACAGCAAGGGACTTTGTGATGAGATTGCCGACATAGTTCAGCGACTAACCCAACTTGCCAGTTTGCAGCGTCCAGAATCTGAGGGGGCGAGGTGTTGAATTGTATCCGCTACCGTCTGCGTTGGCATAGAATGACCGCATTACCGCCTCTTATCACAATTCGCTGCATATACGACGTCTCAGTTGTTGCTCATGTCAGACTGGATCCCACCACTCTGGGCTAGATTACTGGGCTGGACTGGGCTGGGCTGGGTAGAGCTGGACTGGGCTCGGGGCTAGTTTATACCCCGCAGTGGATGATATGGGCATCAGCCCAACATGGAGGTAACATTCAACTTCCTGATGCTTTTCGCAACCACGTAGAAATGTCGGAGTTTGTCCGCCGCCACTTGGTTTAGTCCGTGTGGCATTCTCCACCATCCTTATCACATCAGACGTTCAAAATGTTCTGAGGTGTGACGTCAGACCCCAGGCTTCTGAGGTGTGACGTCATAAGAGGTAACATGTCAAATCGTTATTTGCCTAAATCACGAATTATCGGCAATTAATATCACTCATTGTCCACAAATGACCAATGCTGGATGGACCGCCAGCCTCTTCTAGCTCATGTATTCGAGAGATCCTGGGCATAGTAATCCTGGTCTCGGAAGAAGACCCCAAGACAAGAGAGGAAGTCAAGTTAGAAGAGGAGAAGTTAGTTATGAAGCGAAAGCTTCGGAGAGAAGCGAGGAAACACCCAGGACGAAAGAGAAGGTCCTAGTGACTCCAGCGAAAGCCACCAAGACGGGTAGAAAGTCGCCCAGGTTCGACGGGAAGGCTCTCTCTAGACGTGAGAGGAGACGCCTAATCTGACAGCGGAAATACCTAGGAGAGGAGAGGGCGCAATAGGAGATCCCAAAATACATGCAGGAGAATCACACAGGGAACTGTTCCGCCCCTCCTTCCACTACCTCACGATGCATCAGGCAATCAACAAACACATTCAACAAATATTGGACACAACAATCACGCAACTACACGAAATACACCCCAAACACGAACTCTGACATACTATTAACCAAAACACCAGACTAAAAGAACGAACACTGACACGATTACGCCTCGGACACACTGTACTTACGGACTCCTACCTCATACTACAACGCCCACGACTACAATACACGACATGCCAACGAACACTCACAACTAAACACATTTAAATACTCACAACTAAACACATTCATATACTGCACCTAATGCATCACCGAAAGACAACCTATCACAAACCACTGCAACACGAACAACATTCCACTAAACCTCACTACTCTCCTCAACGACGACCATCCAGCATTACACGAACACCTCTTCCACTTTCTTTCTTTTACACGTCTACTCGAAGAACTATGGAAAAATGAAGAAAAGGATTGCGGAAAGTAAAAGAATGGAAAAGAAAAGAAAACGCAAGAGATGTTAAAAGGAAAAACGGAAAATCAACAAAAGGCTGCACAAAGATATGCTCACGAATGAAGAAAAATAAAAAGTAGAAGAAATAAAACCACTAACCACCAGGTAGCACTAATACAAACGTTTTTGCAATATTCAACTCTGGCGATGACCCGACCCCATCCCCCATCTACACCCCCACCCCAACCTGGCACCGCCCGGACTGGCAAGGCAAATCTTCTCTTCCGCACCAGCTTCAGCCTCGACCAGAACCACCATCTCATCTGTCTACTGCAAGCCAATTCAACTATACTCATTTCTACGCTTCAAACTTAAAGACGGCTCAGCTCTACTCGGCACACCTTAAGAAGCCAGCTTTATTCTTCTTCGCTCAATCTTATCTTCACCAAGATATTCCTCATCCTTTTACCCCCCACCAAAAACCAGCACAAATCTATAACACCAACAACGCACACCCGGAAACAGCCGACATCACTACACGGTGGCAGGCTGACAAACCCAACGACACACACACCTGCTTCCAAAGTTCTTCTTTTTTGTGGACTACTTGACACCTAGCTGGTGGTCTTAATAGTTACGTGCAATAGCGATGTGTCACTGAAAGTGTAACTCGATTATATTGTATTATGTTGCATTTCTTTTCTTTGGGAACTTCATGAATGGTTGTTGCGCGTGCCATGTTCATTTCACATATCACGACATATACACGAGCATATTTTACTGCCCCAGAATGAAGCCTAAGACATCGATCGCATGCAATGCTAAAACTCGCCACGATCAATATGTCCTGAAATACTTAGCCTTGCAGCTAAAACTCAACATTATCAATATGTCTTGAAATACTAGCCTTGCAGCGGATGTGAGCTGGTGCCGGCCACTACCACGCCATAGATCCGACCAGATGACGGCAGATTGTTCCAGCCTGTGGCCGCACGGTGGTCGAATGCGATTGTCGTCGCCCAGAGCCAACATCTGTATGAGTTTGTGTGAGGCAGATAACAGTGAGACTCATCTGCAGTGAACATGGTGTGTCATAGATACTTATGGTCTAGTTCCAAATGACAGTGATTTCGGACCAACAGACCCCTCGGCATTCCGTACCGCGGTGGAGATGCGCTGCATTTCTCTGAGGATTACCAGATTGCCCAATAACGGCCGGCCGAACTTTTTGCCGGCTCCGAAAATGCGACCGTGCTTCCGCGAATCGGTTGCTGTTCGCACAGCGAAACTGGTCGGTTTTTCCAGTCGGTTCTGTTGAGCTTTTTTACATGGTACCCACGGAGGCAAACGGGTGGTTAGCGGGAACATGAACGATTCAACCACTGGCTCACGAGTTTCCGACGGGAAGTTAGCCTCCGGATATTGCCACGTCTGAGCCAGGTCTGAGCCACATTGCTGCTTTAACCCGTCCCGTCTCGGAGGGGTGGGGGGTCTTCAACCACCTTAGGTTTTTCGCGGATAGTGGACGAACGGCGCGCGGCAGCGTGCCCAACATTGGCATACCTTTTCCCACATCAATTTGGCATGCTATTTCAAAATATTAAAGTCAGGTCATTTAGGGTCAACGAGTTAGTCAAGGTCAAGTGAGGTCACCTCCAAAAAAGTTCAACCATTCGTCACGCTGTAACCGATACAGATATTTTAATAAAACTTTTAGCGTTTCCTTATCTTTAGGGATGCAACAAAACGTACGAGTGGATTTTATTAGTTTTTGAATACCTGTACGTTTTGCGTATTTGCCAAACTGCAGTTCAAATAGAGGATTCTGGCTAAAGTAAGCATTTTTTATTAGGTCAAGTTGACTTCCAACAACGTTTCCCAGTCTGCTCTACCCACTGAAAAGGAAAATTAAAGAATACTTGAAAACTCAAAATTTTGAAGTTTCTAAAAAACAAAAACATTTGGGGGGGGGGAAAAATTAAAGCCCTGATCGATTTCGCTGTCCTTTTCTCATTCCAAATTATTTTGTCTCTCATATATCCCCCAAAATGAACTCAGAGCCAAAAACATAATGTAAGTCGTGAAAAGTCGTGAAAATCTAGCACCCCTGGTGACGTCATTTTTTATGGAAAATGGCTTTAGGGGTGGACCCGGACCCTACTCGTCAAGCGCTTTCCGATGACACCTCTTTCGTTTTCGTGCGATGCTTAGTTTTGATTTTAGATGGGGGTTATTAACCGCCCCCGCCCCCTCCCTCCGAGACGGGGTGTGAGGATCTGACCGGAAAGACTGCGCGGGTTAACACGCGCACTGGAGGGGGGGGGCGAAATCCGCCCACCCCTCCGGTTTTTCGTAGATAACTCCAGATTTTACCGGCCGATATACGCCATTTTTGGTGTACCTGCCAATAAATGACCGGCGCGTTGTTTAAAGTAAGAAAAATGAAAATCGACTGAAAATTTTTCGAGTTATGGGTCGCTAAATTAAAAAAATGTTCTCAGCGCCAGATCACAAATATCGGCGCTGATGCGCTTCCCGTATATTAGCAAACAGGAAGTGTTCTTGGCAAAACTAGCGACTTGTTTGATGTACATTGTCATGCTACATTGTTCCAGAGTCATGTCAAGTCACTGAGGTCAAGTCAGGTCAAGTTCATAACAGGCTAACACACGCCCTAGAGGGGGTATGGCGAAATCAGCCAATCCTTCCGGTTTTTCGTAAATAACTCCATATTGTACCGGCAGATATACGCCAATTTGTTTTCGCGTACCTGCTTAGAAATGACCGGCGCATTGTTTAAAGCAAGACAAATGGAAATTGGCCGAGAAGTTTTCAAGTTAGGGGCCGTTAAAGTAAAAACAATTCGCAGCGCCAGACCACAAAAATCGGCGCTGATGCGCTTCCCGTATATTGGCAATAGGGAAGTGTTCTTGACAACACTAGCGACTTGTTTGATGCATATTGTTATGCTATATAATTTAAAAGTCATGTTAGGTCGCCGAGGTTAAGTCAGGTCAAGTTCATGATAGGCTAATGGAACCAAACTTGGTCAACTGGAATGTGTCATAAATGCAAATGACTGTCATGCGATTGATGTCACTTTACATGTTACTCCCTATACATCCCGAAATCTACTGTTTGTCATTGTGTGCCTAAGCGTTTCCATACTTTATTCATGCATTTCACTCCTTTCTTTGCGAAGCCGATTGTGCCGAGCCGCCCAACGGAGCAGTCGTGATGGGAGCCCGGTTCCGGTAACTGGAGCAGGTAATGACGTAATAAAGTGCTCCTATATAGGTGACCTGAGGTTAAATAGCGGATCTGACATCTGTATTGCATCATTAGTAATGTCCAAAACATCATTAATGCCAATTTTGGAGCATTTAAACACAACCACAGCGATCCATAACAATGACAAGCCAAGCCACGCAAAACCAGAAAATTTTGCTATTTTGACCTCATTTGACCTTGAAGATATTGACCTAAGGTCATGAAATTGCACACAATAGAGTTCACTATCATGCCCATCCACTCTGTGAATTTCGTTGCTCTAGCCTTCATAGGAGCTGAGATCTTATGGGGGGGGGGGGGGAACCCGCCCCCCTCCAGTGTACGTTATTTTCAGAGGCCCTCCAGGGCGCGTGTTAAGCCTCCAGATTTATACTCTGATTGATGATCATGTCCACACTTTTGATCCTTTCACACTGAGTAGGTTTCACCCCTTACAATTTCAGTGAAGCCGGTAGCTGGGAAGATAATGGTGAGGGTCCCAGCCAGCATGAAATCTGTTTTAGCCGCATCGACCCGTTTGCAAAAGACGTGCGTAAGACGTGCAACAAATAAGGGAATCAGCATTGCACTCCCCAATTCGAAGCGGCACACTTTGCTCCCTAGGATGCTCCCTTTGGCCTGAAGAGACTCCTTCAGGCTTCGACAATTTTTTGGAGATCCCGGCAGTCCTAAACCCTCGCTTGCAATGGAGGCTGAAATCCGTACCACATGTGGAGTGTCCACAATGGCGGAAAACCTGGTAGAGCGCCCGAACTTGACATACCTTTTCCTACATCAATTTCATATGTCTTGAAACAAAAAGTTGGCATCAAGTCGGTCAAGATCACTGACCTACGACCAGCCAAGTAAGGTCAATCTGAAAATAATATTAGGTATCCCAAATTCCTAAATACACATTTGCAGATGGCGTCAGAGTTGTTTCTCTCAACAGAATAAACAGAACCACAATTTCAGTGGTCTTTGATGACGCTATTTTCATTTGTCTCCTTATTTGTCTCCTTTCGCCACAAAATGACAATATCGGCCAAACTGTTCACCTTTCTACCTAGTTACGGTAAGCTGAATGAATTAATACGGTGAGCTGTAATGAATTAAAATTGCATTTTGGAATTGAAAGCTTAGAAACAATTTAAAGCTTCGACAGCAAAACGTTGTTCGAAGTCAACTTGCTCTCCTACAAATGCTTACTTTATCCAGAATCTTGAATAGTATTCCTTATGGAGAATATGCAAAACTAATTAGTCATTGAAAACCAAAAAAAAAAACCTCCGGTGCGTTTTATTCTATCCATAACGGTAAGCAAGCACTGAATGTTTCATTCAAATATCGTTATCCGTGGAAGTGTGACGACTTGTTGAATGTTTATGAAGGTGACCTCACTTGACATTGACTAACTCGTTGACTGTATATGACCCGATCTCAAAATGTTCACACAAGATGCAAAATTCATGTAGCAAAACGTATGCCAAATTTCGTTGCGCTGCCGCGCGCCGTTCTTTCACTCTTAGGGGTGGAGGGGCCTATCAAACCCCCTCCCCCTGATACGCCCCGTATCAGGGGGGGCGGGTTAAGAGACGGAAAAATGATTGGTGGCCTCAAATGCAGACTTCACGAAGCCTCTGCAGCTATGGACAGGGGGCATTTAAACAGATATTGGCTCCCACAGCTCATGGCACTCAGGATGCCCGTAATGCAGGATTCAGGGGAGGGCGCTCTGAGCTCAGAATGACAGAGACTCTGCAACACTGACGACAGAGACACGAACAACTGACGGAGTTATGCAAAGTTCACGAGCCTCGCAGTTTACAGCTGGATATTTGTGGACATATTTGTGAAGGCCTCCGTGGTTCAAAATACTTCGAAAACCAGGTAGGCAGACAATAGGCTCGTCTACATCGTACAACAGGAGGTCTCCTGCGCATTTTTATAGTGGCTCCCGGCCATATTAGACAGACAGTAGGCCGATCTGCACCATACGATATGATGCCTCTGGTACAAATTTGAAGAGGTTCTCAGCGGCACTAGACAGATCGTAGACCGGTCTACACCGTACAACAGGAGTCCCCTGGTACAGATTTGAAGACGTTCTCGGCATCGTGTAACAAGAGGCCCCCTGTGAAAAGGTGAGAAGGTCCCGGCGGCATTCGATAATGTGAAGTCTCTATAGCACGAGGCAGCAGTGGGTCCGTGCCGCAGGAAGCAGTGGTGTTCTGGAGCCGGACTCACGCTGTGTGGGGGCGGTGGAATATAGCCAGCCTACCCAAACTGATTCGATTTGTCGCTCTGGCGCCCAAGTACAATTAGTGTGGCTACGGAACCTATGGGTTTTGAGGCTGTCAGTCACCAGCTGCACCAATTTGTGGGGTTCTGGGGCTCCCAGTCACCAGCTGTGCTAACGACGGAGCTGAAGCCATTCGCGTCATGAAAGGTGTCCATCTAGCTAGGATGTCCAATTTCATTCGACTTGTCGCACACGCGTCATCAATGCTATCATATACTCTCAATGATACCGCCTGAAGCTTACGTGAGTTTCCATTCAATCCCTCGCTGTCTTCTCTAACACCATTCCATCCCACCCACTAAGCATTAGACCGATTACCATGCTCTGGATCAAGCAGTACTTGCTACTATGCTACTGTGCTAATTTATTCACAAACGTTTTGCAACCTTTTTTCTCTGTGGCTTCTGAGACATTTCGGTGGTCCTTCATTCGGTATGGTTCACCAGGTCCTCAGTGAGGGACAATGTGAGGAAGTTCGGTATGGCTCATGAGTTCCTTGGTGAAGGACAATGCGAAGAAGTTCAGTATGGCTCATGAGGTCCTCAGTGAGGGACAATGTGAGGAAGTTCGGTATGGCTCATGAGGTCCTCAGTGAGGGACAATGTGAGGAAGTTCGGTATTGTTCACCAGGTCCTCAGTGAGGGACAATGTGAGGAAGTTCGGTATGGCTCATGAGGTCCTCAGTGAGAGACAATGTGAGGATTCTCATGTCCTCAGTGAAGACAATGTGAGGAAGTTCAGTATGGCTCATGAGGTCCTCAGTGAAGGACAATGTGAGGAAGTTCAGTATGGCTCATGAGTCCAGAACAAATTAGTATGGTAAGGTTAGAGGTCCTCAGTGAGAGACAATGTGAGGGAGTTCGGTATGGTTCACGAGGTCCTCAGTGAAGGAAAATGTGAGGGAGTTGGTGGAGGCTCTCAGGTAAGCATCAGCTTCAGTAAAGGGTAAATTAATGAACCTTTCAATTCGATTCTTAACCATCGCCAGCTGTGGCAAGCTATGAACATTGCGTGACTTGTTGCATCACTTCATAGGCTCTCTGACAACAGATAGACAGCCAACTAGTTATTAGATAACCTCCGGCAAGAATCATGGCTCAAACCCAGAAATTGTGGTTGGATAATCACCAGTAGCTACGATTGTTTTCTCAGTACTAAAAAATAATGACTAAAGCTAGGGCCAGCAAGTTCGCCTCGTGAAAAACATTCCCTGCTTCAAGAGACGGAACACCCGTGCTCGGTTTGTAGCTTGAGCTCGTTCGCAACAAGGTTCTCCAATTTATCGCTTCGTTAGATTGCTCTTCTGACAGTAGGTGCAAATTAAGGGAACGTCGCCAAGGGGCACCAAGACTTTGCATTGTTTTAAAAGACGACGCCGGTGTGACACCAGTGTATGGGAGATTGGGGCCATATTATACACGACATGGTTGACATAACATAATTTTGTCCAAGAGTGTGAAGCCGGTTTCCACGGCTACCACGCGCCCGGGGGGTCTACGTGGCTCGGGAGCCTCTTCGGCGGACTGGGGCCCGCTGTCTGCTCTGGGCGAGCCAACCAGGCACGGTAAAGGTGCAATGTGGGAGTCGACCATGGCACGTGTTTTCACGCATGTTCGATTTTGATACGCCCAGGCTAAATGCTTGGAGATTGAGGGCTGGAATTTTCCCACAATGTAGACAACTATCGAAGAGTTGTCTTGTGTCACGATGGCCTGTCGTGTGCGAATAACAATGAACTCGTGACAGGTGTCGGAAACGAAATCAAGAACGGGCCTCAGGCCCATTGGATTAATACTGGAACGGCAAAAAGAGTGAAGAGCAAAATCGCTTCAAGCTGCATCCGCTTTAGCACGCGCAGCGGAGTACCTCTCACATAATTCGCATCGGAGGTGGTGGTGGGCGTATTCGCCCCCAATCATATCTCGAGAACTACTAAAATTAGAAGCACACAATTTGGAGGGCAAATTTCGGCCGTAATGAAATCGCTTCAGCATAAATTTCATGACCCCGGGTTATTGCCTTCAGGGTAAAATTGGGTTGATGTTGGCCGTCACATCATACCGTCGCTGCACCGCACCGACCAAGCCTTTGTGACCCTGAACGCTGCCGGCAGGCAAGTATGCGGTCGGCCGTCGCCGGGTCGGTCGACATTGCACCTCTGTCGTTCCTAAATTCACCAATCGATTTCGACGGTGTATGTTGCATAGGATGCGTTGATCAATTATGAACAAAATTACGAGATTTCGTTACAATATTCCTGCCCATCTATGCGATATCGTCGAAACATATAAGTGGTGGGTGGACTGGCAACTCGGGTTCCCCTCCCCACAGATGGAGAACTCGGGAACCCCGGATGCGATTCCCACAAGACGTACTTACTTCTGTAGAGAAATGATAGCTCAATCATCTAGGGTAAAATATTTTCTGAGGCACGCGGCACGTGTCACGTGCATGAAAGGAAAATATGAAATTGGTAATTTTTTGCCATGTGTAGCGTTTTGCATCACGAGTCACGAACCAAATACAACAACGACATGCAATGGACTGATGGACGTAGATAAATGTATCAGCTACACTTTTATGTGGGACACAAAGTCGTCACTCCACAAGATTGACATTGATATGAATAGATTATCCATGAGTCGTATTTGTTTGCACATCACACATGAATGGCGGGCAATATGGAGAGATACGCATTAAATGTTATACGTACGCGAAGCCCATTGCATTGTTACTTTGAAAGGACTTTCGGATTTGCATTCACAACCGCATACTTTCGCCGACATCACGCTTGCATAAACATACACATCACTCACCGCCACACCGCCACCGTGCCACCCCTGGCGACGTTAAGTTTCCGCTCAATTTATCAGCCAAGAAACGAGCCAGCGCACGCACTCGGTGGCCGCCAGATTCCCCGAGACGATAATTTAAACATGAAGCAATGAATCAGCATACATGCTGGCGCTAGTGCGGCCACTAGTGGGCTGCTTCACCTGACGTTCACACGAAACACGTGACTCGCCGATGATAAATCACAACGAAACTCTTTCCGGATGAATCATCCGGCGGATCATTCAAGGCACTACAATATTCTGCAAAGTGCAGAGCAGCAAACACTTCTCAGTTTGCGTTGCAACATGCTTTTAATGTGAAATATGAATGAATACCGACTATCTTACCGGCTACACGTTATCGAAAAGGGCATTAAAAGTAACCCTGCAAATATGCGTTAGGCGCCAAACACAATGTTAATGCGGACATCGGGGGTGGGGGGATCTCCAGTAAAGAAGGAAAAACAGGTAGGATACCATTCAAGAACTCTCAAATATGCGCCCGCGACAACCGCGCCCGTATGCTCACAAGCGAGTGCGCAAATAATATTGCTACAATTTATGGGACTGTCTCCATAGAATATGATGCGAAGTGCATTTATGAAAGTTAGCTTGACTTCAGACGTCAATTTCGTTGCCACTTACAGCGATATATTTCGCATATTGTTTCCTTGCGTATTTACTTCTGGAACTATTTTCCACCATAGCCGGCGGGACGCCAGCGGTGACGCCCGCGGTCCGCTGTCTGTCCCCGGCCGCCCACCGAAACTGGCCACACTTGTCAAACTAAACTTGTCAACTAAACTGTTGAAACTTGTCAAAACTGGTCGAAGCGCCCTAAAGCCCAAATAACTAATTAACTAAGCGGACGCCCGCCATTCATAACATGGCAGGGCGCAGGGTTATTCCCTGAATGTTAATGGGCCAGAATAGCGAAGTTATGGGAATATTTTCATATTTGAAACGATAGATGTGCCTGGAATTAGTCCCCCTACCATTGGAGTTGAATGAGACAGGTTTTCTCGACATTGTTTACGAACATTACGCTTATGGGCGTTGAATGGAAAAAATGTAGCGACAACCGTTAATTTCTACAAGACAATTTTGACGTGGCAGAGCCGATGTTGCTTAGTATTGTTGGGGGGTGGCACTTTACCTTTTGTCGTGCTACCGCTCGGTGGCCCTACGGACCCTCTGGACAGCAACCGTCAGCGCTTGACGTGCGTCGAGCCATACCAGAACCTCAATAACGCCAGAAAGCTTCATGTTAAAAGATAAAAATTACAGGATTAGATGTCAATAAAAATAATCGAGTATGGCACAGAATGCTGTTGATTTTATACCGGTTTATTTCAGACCATTGGAAATTAATTCGGTAATGTAGAACATCTGAAATACAATTTTTAGGAATGCAATGCCGTAATTTTGGACACAAATTCTGGAACTGAATGCAAAAGTGACAGAGTTAAACCTTTATGGACGTTTAAAAAAAATAAATTTTAAAAAATTTAAAAAAAAAAAAAATTAAATTTTTAATAATTAATTTAATTTTTTAAATATTTATTAATTTTAAAACTTTATTTCTTTACTCAAGATGATCCAAAGACGCAGAACGTTCGACTTTCGTTTAGCTGATAACATTGAAAATTGTCAGCACATCGCACAGAGAATGTATGACTCGTTTTTATTAATAAACTAAATAAGTACACCCTGCCGGACGGCACAGGATGACGTATCTAGTTCAGATGGCACGTGATACGTAACTGGAGCAGACGGCACGGGGGGCGTATCAAGGACAAACGGCACGGGGAACGTATCTGGGTCAAACGGCACGGGGGACGTATCTGGGCCGGACGGCACGCGGGGACGTATCTGGGCTGGATGGCACGTGGGGACGTATCTGAGACGGACGGCACGGGGAGCGAAAACGGCAGGGAACGAATCTGGGTCAGACAGCACGGGGGACGTATCTGGGCCGGACGGCACGGGGGGACGTATCTGGGCCGGACGGCACGGGGGGACGTATCTGGGCCGGACGGCACGGGGTACGTATCTGGGACGGACGGCACGGGGGACGTATCTGGGCCGGACGGCACGGGGGGACGTATCTGGGCCGGACGGCACGGGGGGACGTATCTGGGCCGGACGGCACGGGGGACGTATCTGGGCCGGACGGCACGGGGGGACGTATCTGAGACGGACGGCACGGGGGGGACGTATCTGGGCCGGACGGCACGGGGAGCGTATCTAGGACAAACGGCACGGGGGACGTATCTGGGCCGGACGGCACGGGGGGACGTATCTGGGCCGGACGGCACGGGGGGACGTATCTGGGCCGGACGGCACGGGGGGACGTATCTGGGACGGACGGCACGGGGGACGTATCTGGGCCGGACGGCACGGGGACGTATCTGGGCCGGACGGCACGGGGGACGTATCTGGGCCGGACGGCACGGGGGACGTATCTGGGCCGGACGGCACGGGGGGACGTATCTGGGCCGGACGGCACGGGGTATGTATCTGAGACGGACGGCACGCGGGGACGTATCTGGGCCGGACGGCACGGGGGGACGTATCTGAGACGGACGGCACGGCACGACGAGCACGCGGGACGTATCTGGGTCGGACAAAATGGGGCGGAGAACATAACTAGACTGGACGACACTCGGTATCGATATATCGTGACTACATGTAATGGCGCCATTTGCCAGAGTAATGATCGCCTGGAGAGACCGCTAAGGGCCGCATCAACCACATTGAGTCATCCCCGCCCATACAGTATGTTCTGACATGTTGGCATCTATATTGGACGCGTACCAGACTGCAATTTACCTCAGTACGGCCACATGCAATACAAACGACAGCTATGCTAATATGAATCGAAAGCGTTTCCTCCATGATAATGCATTTACTTGCTAAGATTATTTTGGCTCAAAATGCGATCAAGGAAGTTGAAACCAAGGGTCCATAAATTTCATATGCGAATCGAAATGGATGAATGCAGCCCGTCGCGATAATGGTCTAGATATAAACAAATGAGTGCGTTTTTTGCGTTCTCATTCACTAGCCGTTCACTAGCCCTTGCTGCAGATATTACAAGACGTAGGGCGTTAATAGTTAATTGGACAATTTAGATCCAAAGTGTAATGGCACAAGGTGTTATATTTACGGGGAAAGCACACCGATGTTTCGGATTAGCACTCGCATCCGGGTGGTGATTAGTAAAACGACCGATTTATCGTCTTTCTTGTCACCCTGACGAAGGCATAACGCCGAAACATTGATTTACATTTCCGGATGTCACATCTTGTGCATTACACTTTGAATCTAAGACGCAAGGTGCCGTGCAGCCGGCTTAACTGTTGGTATCGTTAGCAGTATTTCGGGTTGTGTTAAGTATGCGGAAAGTTCGCAGTATTTCGGGTTGTGTTAAGCGTGCGGGGTATACGCAGTATTTCGGGTTGTGTCAATCAAGTGTACAGAAAGTGCGAATCGACATCATAACTTGAATATGTAAGTCGCAATCAGTGTTGCTTTCAAAACGAAATCATGTCCAGAATCGTCCTCTCAAAGTTATAATGGTATGTTCGATATGCGATATGAGACAGTAGTATGCACTTTATATTTTTATTATATATATATATATATATATATATATATATATATATATATATATATATATATATATATATATATATATATATATATATATATATATATATATTATATAAATATATATATATATATATATATACATATATATATATATATATATATATATATATATATATATATATATGTATGTACATATATATTATACCACTGGGCTATTACGACTGAGCTATTTCTGTAACTGCTACGACTAGACTGTTATTATCACTGTTACGACTGGGGTGTTGCAACTGGTCTCCTACTGTGACTGCTGGAACATAACTTCTGCCTTGTCGCATTATGTTTTCTTCGGTTCTATTAACGCGTTTTCTTGCCTTAGTCAGATTTGTTCCCCATTTTAGGAGTACAGCACTTGTTCATAATCGTGATATAGCTAAACCCTGAGTGCGCTACTACTGTCACCACTCGCACCGATGAGGGAAGTTCCAGCTTGACTGAGAAGACTTCCAGGCACACGCATTTTCGTTGGCCTGGCGCAGAATTTAACTTATTGCAAGCACGTTCCATGATTATATTCATACACATTCGCAAGGATCAATAAGTATCAGACAGACTAACATTTCCCGATTGGTACCACTCGGATAAAACCACGAAGTTATTGCTGATCAAACCATTTTAACAGTGGTCGCCCTCAGTGGTTGCTTCAAATCAAAATCCAAGACCAGCTCAAAGAGGCGCTTTTGTGGCTGACATGGGGACCTTTCATTGACAAGTTCTTACATTATCGCGAGAGGTGGCTCAATCATTTCAATGTAGAGTAAAGTTGTCGTTCCCATCTTGATGTTTGATCCCCGTGTTTATGTGGGATCAAACATCAAAACACTTCAGCTTTATAGGGCAATATGCCTATCGATGGTTGCGTGAGCAACACATTTCGCGAAGGTAAAATAGTCGCAGCATAAATAAATGGACACACCCACCCCCTAACAGGCCTGTTCGACGCCTTCTGGTGGGTGGTGTCACCGACACCTCACCCTCCAGCAGGTCAAGTTAACACCCCCTCGAGTGTCGCGCTGTTCACGCCTTACCTCCACTCCCTCCCGACAGGTCCGGTCCAAGACCTGCTCCACAGAGGCGGGCAAGAGCTCCCAGTCTCGTGGGCCTCCTAAGGGCCACCAGAAGGGCGGCGGCAAGGGCGGCAAGGGCAAGAAGGGCAAGAAGGGCCGCCACCAACAGTACGATCTGATCGTCACCATTGATCTGGTCGAGTACGGGTTGACCGAAGAGCTAGTGGCCGGTAAGTATTCTTGGTCAGATTGGAGAAGGCCGATGCGGCTACTTCGGCGACTGCATCCAATTCCGCTATGTTATGCAGCTCGTGGTTGTCTCCAGCACTATTCACAGGTCCACCGTGTCTGTTCCGGAACTATTTGAAAGTCGTCAAGGTGGGAGAAAAACGCTGCCATGCTACCGGACGGTATAATGCTTTCATTGATATTAGATCTTCATTTCATATCTAATGAGATCTGCTTCCACTCATCCTACATGTTCTTGCATTATATCGTACTTACTTGCTTTTCATGCCATTTCCCCTTTCCTTCATATCGTGGTCTGAGTTGGAGTTCATAAAATATCTGAGTTGGAAGAATGTATGATCATCTAAAAACAATACCATATATATATATATATATATATATATATATATATATATATATATATATATATATATATATATATATATATATATTGCTTTGGCCTCCAGAGATGGATTTCTCCTCAGGAGATCTGCGATTATCATTTAATCGATAACTATGACTATTTTCGTACACTACACTGAACCAACTTTGTGTGAACATTTAAGCCACTTTAATTTGACGAAGCTCAGGCACTGATCTCCGTGACCCGAGTAGGAGTTATTCCTTCACATCCGTGGGCACTGTGTGTAATCATAGCATGAACCACCTCCGATGTGGCGCAGACTGTAAGCCGTCATCACCTATATGTAATCATGGCATGAGACCATCTCCGATGTGGTGCAGACTGTGAGGTGTCATAACCTGTGTGTAATCATGGCATGAGACCATCTCCGATGTGGTGCAGACTGTGAGGTGTCATAACCTGTATGTAATCATGGCATGAGACCATCTCCGATGTGGTGCAGACTGTGAGGTGTCATAACATGTGTGTAGTCATGGCATGGGACCATCTCCGATGTGGTGCAGACTGTGAGGTGTCATAACCTGTGTGTAATCATGGCATGAGACCATCCCATATCATGGCATGGGACCATCTCCGATGTGGTGCAGACTGTGAGGTGTCATAACCTGTGTGTAATCATGGCATGAGACCATCTCCGATGCAGTGGAGACTGTGAGGTGTCATAACCTGTGTGTAATCATGGCATGAGACCATCTCCGATGCAGTGGAGACTGTGAGGTGTCATAACCTGTGTGTAATCATGGCATGAGACCATCTCCGATGTGGTGCAGACTGTGAGGTGTCATAACATGTGTGTAGTCATGGCATGAGACCATCTCCGACGTGGTGCAGACTGTGAGGTGTCATAACCTGTGTGTAATCATGGCATGAGACCATCTCCGATGTGGTGCAGACTGTGAGGTGTCATAACCTGTGTGTAATCATGGCATGGGACCATCTCCGATGTGGTGCAGACTGTGAGGTGTCATAACATGTGTGTAATCATGGCATGAGACCATCTCCGATGTGGTGCAGACTGTGAGGTGTCATAACATGTGTGTAATCATGGCATGGGACCATCTCCGATGTGGTGCAGACTGTGAGGTGTCATAACCTGTGTGTAATCATGGCATGGGACCATCTCCGATGTGGTGCAGACTGTGAGGTGTCATAACCTGTGTGTAGTCATGGCATGTCCCGAGGTCAGACTGTGAGGTGTCATAACATGTGTGTAGTCATGGCATGGGACCATCTCCGACGTGGTGCAGACTGTGAGGTGTCATAACATGTGTGTAGTCATGGCATGAGACCATCTCCGATGTGGTGCAGACTGTGAGGTGTCATAACCATGTGTGTAATCATGGCATGGACCATCTCCGATGGTGCAGACTGTGAGGTGTCATCCAACATGTGTGTAATCATGGCATGGGACCATCTCCGATGTGGTGCAGACTGTGAGGCGCCATGACTGTGTGTAATCATGGCATGGGACCATCTCCGATGTGGTGCAGACTGTGAGGCGTCATAACCTGTGTGTAATCATGGCATGGGACCATCTCCGATGTGGTGCAGACTGTGAGGTGTCATAACATGTGTGTAATCATGGCATGGGACCATCTCCGATGTGGTGCAGACTGTGAGGTGTCATAACATGTGTGTAATCATGAATCATGGCATGAGACCATCTCCGATGTGGTGCAGACTGTGAGGTGTCATAACTTTACTCTCCATGGGAACTGAGAGGCAATAAGATGTGTGTAATCATGGCAGAGAAACCCATGGGCAGACTGCCCATGTAATCATGGCATGGGACCATCTCCGATGTGGTGCAGACTGTGAGGTGTCATAACATGTGTGTAATCATGGCATGAGACCATCTCCGATGTGGTGCAGACTGTGAGGTGCATCAGGCCATCCCGTAGCTGTGCCGTGTAATCATGGCATGGGACCATCTCCGATGTGGTGCAGACTGTGAGGTGTCATAACCTGTGTGTAATCATGGCATGGGACCATCTCCGATGTGGTGCAGACTGTGAGAGTCATCACCTATATGTAATCATGGCATGAGACCATCTCCGATGTGGTGCAGACTGTGAGGTTCTCTGCAGACTGTGAGCGCCATAGCTGTGTGTAATCATGGCATGGGACCATCTCCGACGTGGTGCAGACTGTGAGGTGTCACCTGTCATCAGCTGCGTGCTCCGGTCGGCGGAGGCCAGCGTGATCCGAGGACAAGCCGTACGTAGCCGGGCGGTATTGATTCGGCCGTCGGATGGTGTTGGTGTCGGCACTCTGCACCCCGCAGCCGACACGTGCGGTCTCGTCATCAACGTCCGCGTGTGCTCGCAGAGTTCAAGGAGGCGTTCATGCTGCTGGACAGGGATGAGGACGGCGTCATCAGCGTCAACGAGCTCGGGGTGGTCATGAAGTCTCTCGGCCAGCGTCCTTCAGGTAACTCTGATGGAAACCTCCGCCCGCAGTCCACCTGGTGACACGTGCACCCAAACGGTCCTGGGACTCGGCACGTCTGCAATCGACTAGACAGTGACACTGGATACTAGTTTGTATCTCCGCGTCAGGCTGTGACTCATTAAAAGCACGACCGCTGCTTTTCAGTTTTGCATAACATCCCTTGAGCAAATCATTTGGTAATACAATCGATGCGCAATGAATATTATATGTATACGTTCAATCTGCATGGCTACCCGGATGCGAAACTTACGCACCAGTACTGTTGACAAGTATGCTTGGAAGAACAGGCGCTGCAAGCCATATAGCGACCAGGGGTGTCGGCTGACCTGAAGTGCCCTGTTGGAGCTTCTCAGTTTGTGGCAAATTACGTGCGGGGAGTGGTGCAGCCGTGGTGAGGGCCTTCATTCAGGTCGGGTGCCTGCACGCAACACCGATTCCGTTCCGCAGCCAGTGTTGCCGACAGGGTGACTGTTCCACGGACTGCGTGCCTACCCTGTACAAACTTTGGAAAACACTACCGCCCTGCATGCGAGTTGGAGAGTCCGGGGCAAAGCGGAGCTAAGGTCAGCTCAAACAACATCGCCCTCGGTTATCCTCCGTCAGTTAGTGGCATCGGATGGGCTTCTCTGACAAGTGGATCTCTGATCCAGCTACCCAGCTAGTTGCTCCTTTTGACCCACGCAGAAAGATGTCGTGAATGACCTGTTTTGATTCTGCGCTTACAGTCGCATTATGAGTCCAAGATCATTGGCTACTGAGCCAGAGCTAATTTCACTGGCTGCTGAGACCGAGCCCAAAGTATCTGGCTACTAAGACGGAACCCAAGGTCACTGATTGCTGATACAGAGCTCAATGTCACTGGCTACTGATACAGAACCTAGGGTCACTGATTACTGCTACAGGGCCCAAGTTCATGGGTTACTGGTAACGAGCCCAAGGTCACTGGCTACTGAGACAGAGCCCAAAGTAACTGACTGTTGATACGGAGCCCAAAGTTACTGCCCACTGCGACAGAGGCCATCGATAAGTGTCCATCAGCCAGCTGTGGCATCAGAAACACGTAGTACCGATCGCTGGAACGCGCCACGGCCTGACGACATACTCGCTTGTCCCAATGACACAACCATATGCACATTTACCGACAAATTGTTTACTCAGGGGGCTGTGGCTCTTCATGCTTGTCATCTCATTGATGTATGAGAAGTGAGGATAAAAAGTCCACATTCGTGGCAACTTTTAGGTCCAGATAAGGAGCAATGCAGGACACCTTTCGGGGTGTTGAAAGAGAGAGAGAGAGAGAGAGAGAGAGAGAGAGAGATTGAGAAGTGAGTGAGTGAGGGAATGAGTGGGTAAGTGAGGAAGATTAGTACGTCATTCAGTTGTCATCAATACTTACGATGACAGAAATATTGTCAGAGGATTATGATGATGCTAACTGTCTGAAGTGAACTACAGATATATAACACCCTAGGTTTCAAGTACTCATGAATACTAGTATTTATTCAAATAACGTGCGTAACCTAATTCATAAAATACTTCAGATGTGCCAAGTTGAGCGCAATTTATCACGAAAGTTGGCGGCAAAGTTCAAGTGTTCAGGCAAATCCATTCGAGTTATTGTGGATGTCTGCACTTTGTTCGAAGTGTGCTGTAAACCGGCGATGTTGTCAGGCCGTGACCAAATGCTCAGGACGGATAACCAGACGCTGGGCTGCTTTGTGTACAGTTACAGAGCTGGAACAGATGGTAACCAAAGTGGATCAAGAGGGGATCGGACACATAGAGTTCAACGAGTTCCTGCGGATGATGGCCCGCAAGATGTCCGGAATGGAGAGCGAGGCCGAACTTCAGGAAGCATTTAGGTAAGTAGAGATAGGGGGTTATCGATCGGTCAGCGCCATGTGCACATTGTCAGTGTTCCATGGGTTTGGGAGTTGCTGGTTGTCGGACGTTTGATGACCTACCAGGCCAACGTGATCTGCTTTGTGGCAAATTGCGATGCCATAGCATGTTCGCTCCAGCTTAGTGATGAAAACAGTACAACTATAGCCACATTCTCGATGTTAGCTGGGATGCTAGCAAGCATGGAAATTCTCTTCTCGGGTCAGTGCAAGCACAGTTACCTGCAAATTTAGCATTCCCACATCATCCTTGAGCCGCTGTAATGGACTCGTACTTCCGCATCTTCCCCTGCCTCCTGACTTGATCGTCTCCGGATAGACGAATTAGACGATGAACGAATAATCAGTACAAACCATTTTGATGGATATAATTGTTTTTAGGTCATGTTATGTCCGCAAGACAAAATACTTTCAAATAAGTGTAGCTTTTCCATTTTTCCTCTACCTTTCATCATAAAGACACGAGTTATCTGCTTCGGCGTTGCCGCCAGCCAGCCATCTGCATTCGCTGAGATAACGAAGAGCTCGTTAGGC
>JAOTOL010000376.1:0-57320 GCA_034440575.1 Imbricaverruca yamaguchii | reverse complement strand
AATCGGTGACGCGTTCCGACGGATCACCTCCTCAATCAGCTCACGTGCCCGTCTGACGGTGCAAACACGTGGGCAATGTCACGGACAGGCACGGACACGGAGCGAGGCAGGTGGTACTGCTACTGCACGACACACGACTAAACACAGCCACAGGACTGTGGTGACGAGCCACTGACCAACTCTGATCAGCAGCAACGAACTCACGTCAGCTCAGGTTAAGAGCAACAGATACACGCCACGGTACGCGGCGGCAAACTCAGGTGGATCAGCGAAGTACACACAGGTGCACGCATATCAGCAGGGACTATGCACAGGCATCGCAGGATAGCGGAGTCGGACATGGGACGGCGGGGACGCACTACTGGTTAGTGAGGCGAGACATTCCCACGATCTCGTAACATAACTATGCCGGCTCAGTTCTCCCTGGTCGAGAGCCAATGACTAGACCCTTCCTCCCCCTACATGCATGTTTTATACGGCCATCAATACCAATATAATAATATATATCTTTGCACATATATATGTATATATATGTATATATATATATATATATATATATATATATATATATATATATATATATATATAAATATATATTCATGTGCTCAGCAATATAGCAATACCTTTTCATTGATTGAATCATCTTTGTCTTTCTTACAGATAGGCCACCACCAGTTATTAGTGGAAGTAGCCCCAGAAGCACCACAGCTAGGTAGCAAGCTAGTAACGCCAAGGAAAACCTTGTTACAACCGCTTCCCTCGCAACATATTAAGCTCTACATCTCCTCAATGCATCAACAGTCCCATCGCATCTAACATTTACAGTAATGGTGCTCTGACATACCGCACACCACTAAGACGCTTGAGTGTTTTACTATGCAGTATTCTGGGGCGCATCAATTTCGCACATTTCATCATATATTTCATGACGGGTCGACGGCAGCTGTAGTCCGGTACCAACTGTAAATCGACTGTCACACGCACACACGCACACTCACAGCACGTTCTCCTCCGCAGGGCCGGTGAGCTGGACCAGCCGTTCCTTAGCGCCAGCTGCCACTGAAATACAGAGGGGCGCCATCACGCATCACACCACACGACACCGGCCGACGGCGCTCAGACACTCGACCACCGCCGGTCACCTTCCACTCCCACTGTCACCATACACCTGTACTTAGCCGCCTTACCAGCACATGTGTCAGCCCAATCAGAAAATAACGCCGAAAACGTGTTAACAAGGTAAAAAGCATTCGCGAATAAACAAATATCGGTGATAAGCCAGGGTGCCAATGTTCTCGGTGACTGAAAAAGGGTTTCGATATCATGCGAGAAGCACACTTCATAAGCAGTTCGCATATAAATGAATTGGAAGACAACTAATTACAGTTTACTGGAACATAGATGCGCTCAGATTCCATTAATATCCTTGCATAAGCAACAGCAAAACAAGTGGTTTACGACATACTACATTACATGGCAATCTACATTATACTACATACTGTATTGTATCATGCACGAACTTACAAGGGCAATCCCATGCAAAAAATAGGTGGCGATTTACCTGTAGTGATACGTTTCTGTCACTATATCCAACCGTACGTTCATCACGGGTATTCCATGAGAGGTAAACAAAGAAACAAAACCAAATTAATTATTGCCAATAACACGGTTCGGAAATGTATTCTCGCTGAGTGCATGGTAACTGGGTCACCAAGAACTGTCGCGAACAGTCGATAAGAGGCTTTTGCGCTGCACGTAAACAGATGTTGGAAATAGGGTGGAAATTACGGACGCTCTCATGCACAATAGCAGGTCAGTATGAATCGATCCGCTCAGAGGTCTTCGGGCGGCTTAGATGGCTGTCCACTGCTTTGTCCGATTGTATGCAATTCTTCATAGTTAAAGAAGAGAGAAAATGGGACCACACGTATTATGTGCACAACACTTCCAAATTTGTCATAGGATTTGTGTACTGCTGGATGTTCAGCCAATAACCAACCCTGTAACCTTATCGATGCGTGGGTAACAACCTGACATTCTAACGGTATGCCATAGGGTTCACGTCAATGCGACGTCAAACAGTTCAACTGGCCAAGCAATCACAGCGCCTGCAACACTTCGTTATCCATGGTTTCCATGGATACCGCCTTAGTTGGATGTCTGTCAATGACAAACTGACGTGATCGCATATGCACCAGAGCTGCGCTCTTGTGGCAGAAGTGTGCACTTTGAGTCATACGATCGCCCGATAGGTGCCACGGCACTATACCAACCACGAAAGATTAAGCAATGCAACTCTGCAAGGAAACTTTAAACATTGTTACGATGCCATTCAGGCGACCAGGGAGCCTACTCCAATATGTTCGCTAAAGAACACGTCGAATTTCGCTAGTAAGCGCTGGAGCGCAATTGCCATATCACTGCCAGATTCGTTGGGCTTAATACACTTACAACAAAAGTAGTGCTTGGAACATAACATGACAAAACATCAGCGCGAAATGGTCATAAAGGGCTGAAGCGCCTAATTTAACAAAACGAAAATGTCTAATCACTAATGTTTCGCTAATATACTTTAGTTTACGTGCCAAGTGCTCACATACCTTTCTTCAATCCTGATGTGCTGCTTTTTCCGATGGCATAAATAATATTTCATTATTTTCACCCTATTGTCCTGAGATGTCAAGTTCAATGCCACTTGTTAAATGAAATAGTGCATATAAAACCGCGAATTTCCTTGTGTTGGTGTGGGAGAGCCGATGTTCCTTGACATTGATCAAGACTGGAGCATTCTTTTTCGTCGTATCGGCGCTCGGCGACTCTACGCCGCCTTTGAGCAGCAAATGTCGGCGCTTGATGAGTATCCAGCCATGCAAAAGCCTTAATAACATCTGAAAGCTACATATAAAAATGTGGAAAATGATAGGGTTATGTATGAAAATGGTTAAGTATTGCATCAGAAGGCAGTTGATATTATGCTAGCTCACTTCAGACCATTGGAAATTCATTCACCAGTGTAGAGTATCTGATATACAACTTACATGAATAAGATGACCATGGGACACATCTTGGGACTAAGTGCAAAAAATGACATGGTGAAAACTTCATGACCGCAATTCAAGATATCAAAATGTAACACATTCGATTTTCGTTTGCTTAATAACATTGAAAATGATCGGCACATTACACAGAAATTGCAGAGAATCCGCATTTTATTTCAAGAAGTTGAGTTGCCAATTGCTCACATTTCACTTAGTTGGTTATTGGGTTTCACGACATGCCGACCGTTGAGTCATGTAGTGTTGCCAATCTCTTACGTCGATTGGCCGCGGGGGAAGAGTAGCGACAGGTGAGACTCGAACCCACAATCTTTCCATTGCGAGACGGGCAACTTACCCCAAGGTTACTAGTCCCCTCCCATTTCGCTTTGTGGGCAAGGTGACAGGGTGAAATGATTTGATAATAAAACGAACCATACATCATAAGAGAGCTTGCTTAAATGTTCACATTTGATCATTGGAAATTGCTTGCACCTTCTTTAGAAACTAGAATATGGCATTAATCATAGTAAACCCACTCTGGTGGTGTTCAATTGCAAATCCACAAACAGAGCGCCGCCGCCAGTATTATGACTGCTCATGACGCTTGACGATGAGCTGATCGGTTCAGACAAGCTGCAAACAATGTGAGTTGGCATATTGGGAGCTGTCACCCCGACTGCGGCAACAAGTAATAACACATTACTAAGCAACAAAGTGAGGGAACATTCCTGAGTGACACAGCGAATAAATGGCACTAGAGATAAATGCAAATGCATAAATAAAAGACTGAATTCAGCACTCAATAAAAAAACTATACACACTGGTAATATACATCCTGAATGGCAGAAACGAGTGACATTATTCACTATAAGTACTGTTGCTTATTTTTGTCCACAGTATGTAACGGCAGGATTGCTAGAGCGCGCAAACTACAACTGTTCATTGAAGCGTCAGCTTATGAAAAATAACAATAGGAAAACGCACACAAAATGATACTTCTTCCCATACGTCGATACGCCGCTTTCATTCCTTTCCGAGGAAACAGTGCTCGTGCACAGGCACAGCCGGACACATGCATAAGCGTTGGCGCGGCAACGCCCACATACACATGCACGTGGGGATAGTATTAGTCGGCCAACTACGCTACCTCTCCGCGTGGAGACGTGGGCACTAGCTGTCATACAGCGCCTGTCTAGGCCGGCTACACTCGCAACGGCTCCAGCAGCTACCTAGCTGGCAGACATAGAGTGCACCCACTTGGAGCGTGGCAACAGCAGCGGGGAATACCAACAGAAACGCAGCATAAGCCAGCCAACAGATCAGGTGAGTTAGAAACTAAACATACTGAGTGTGGTACCAAAAAAGTGAGAGCAGCGTAGACTGTGAGAAGGGAGACGAATGAGCAGTGAGTGTTTGGACTAGCAGGAGCCCAGTTCGTTCGTAGACGACGGCGTCTGCTCCAGCGGCGGTAAGACAGTCATCGAGCGGGTTAGTTCTACATTCATCTGCGCTTGCGCTCAACCGTTACCTCGCTGGAACGAGACCACAGTTTGGCTCATCTCCTCTATCTTATGAACCCGTATGCCTTTCATGCCCATCACTGGAAGGAGCCAACAATTGGGTCAGTTGTGATCCTTCACCACGTGCGGCGGGTCGTCTGCAGATTGTTCGGTAGCTGTCACATGTCGCCTCCTGTCAGGCCATCTGCACGGCTCCATCACACCAAACTCAGTGCCACAGTCAGAACCCACTCACCGCCCATCGAGAACACGCGCCGAATACCCACAGGGCAAGCTACGAACACACCCAGGTGGGTCGTCTAGGCAACGCAACCTTAACAATAGCACACTAAGTTCACTTGTGCGGCTAAAATTCACCAAACTTGATAAAACAGTTAAAAGACGAAAACAGCGGGATGGCAGAATCAGAGTGGGAAAAATTCAATGTGCAAAAACTTTGCACCCAACACGTCACCAATAGACACCACAAATTGTCACTACCCACCTTTGCCTGAATCGCAGTTGCGGATGACCACCTCATCCTTGTACTTTCCCTGGATCTTTGTGGGCTTGGGATACTTTCCGGAGCCGCGGATCACTTCCCCGGGCGTGAGCAGCGGCGGTAGTTGAGGAGGCTCCACCGTTCCAGTGGGGCCGAGCGAGCCCGGCGAGCTGGGTACTTCACGCAGCGTAGTGCCACCCGGAGTCGGCGGCTGCTGACTCTGCAGCCCACCAGCACCGAGCATACCTTACACGGCGGCCACATCACACCACACCACAGACGGCCGACATACAACACACCGCCAAAATACAGATGACACACCGGAGACATACAGACGGCCGACACACCTCACACCGGAGACATACAGATAGCTGACATGTGGCACACTGGAGACGTACAGACGACCGATACACCTCACATCTCACACGAGACATACAGACGGTCGACACACCTTACATCGAACACACAGACGGCCGACACGCTACACAATAGAGACATACAGAAGATCGACGCACTACATACGACACACCGGATACATACTGATGGTCGACACACCATATATGCAGACATCCGACACACTGGAGACATACTGTCGGCAGATACACTACACACCGCATACATATAGACGGTCCACACACCATACAAACAGACATCCGACACACTGTAGACATACAGAGGCCGACACACCACACACCAGCAATACACATACACACACACCACACGCAAGGAAGCGGCACGCGATCCAGACTGGTCAGCTGACCTCGATGAGCTGTAGCATCTGTCTGTAGTAGTTGGTGACGTTTTCGTTGCAGGACCAAGGCGTCTGCTGCGCGCGCAGCTCCACCAGCTCCAGCAGGCGGACCCGCGATGCCTGGTCGAGTCGCTCGTCTCGACAACCATTGCGCAGCTGGACGAACCGCTTGTCCAGTTCGTCTGTACAGCACATACCGCCGCTGCTCGTCAATAGCAAGTGAAGTGTCACTCATCCGCTCGGACATACATACGTCGTGTCTTCGCTGCGTGCGTGTATGTATCCATGTGTCCACGTGTGTGTGTGTGTGTGTGTGTGTGTGTGTGTGTGTGTGTGTGTGTGTGTGTGTGTGTGTGTGTGTGTGTGTGTGGTACGCGTGCGCGTGCGTGCGTGCGTGCGTGCGTGCGTGCGTGCGTGCGTGTGCGTGCGTGCGTGTGCGTGCGTGCGTGTGCGTGCGTGTGCGTGCGTGCGTGTGCGTGCGTGCGTGAGTGCGTGCGTGTGCGTGCGTGAGTGCGTGCGCGTCCGTGCGTGCGTGTGCGTCCGTACGTGCGTGTGTATGCGTCCACGTGCGTGCGTGCGTGTAGGTATGTGTGCAGGTTTGTGCAGTGGTGTTTTTCTTGTGGGGATTTCCATTAAACCGCATTTGTCATACACGGAACCACTGTAGGGTGTAGCCCTACCGGAATTTGGCACAGCAATATACATAGTAAATAGGATATTCCGTCACTGAATGTGCTCTTGCACCGATAACGCCATAATGGTGAATATCAAGAGCAACTAAAGACTTAATTCCTGTACCATGCTTATTTCACGACATTCGGGGTCCTGTGCTGTAGCTCGACCATTAGTCCATCAACTAATCAGTGCAGTCAATTTGTGTATGGGGCCGTGCCATAGAGTTCTGATACTGCCAAACAACGTGGCTGTTGAACAGCAGCGCGTGCAGAAGAGCAAGAGAGAGCATTGTGTGCGCGACATTTTACTGTCATTTCTTGTTATTAGACGTGGTGTAATAACACGATACTGAGGTCATTGGGCCGTCGATCATGTTGAACGGACTACGACCCATTGCAGGCACGCTATATTATGTTCTTAAATAATTTGTATCCTGTAAGTTTATCAACACTTCATTTGATACCTCGCTTGTAATCACAACAGTCCAGTGCACTGAGGCGTCCTACTTGTGTATCGCAATGGTTGTACAGGTCGCTTTTCATAACAAAACTAGTGCACTGAGGAATCCGACTGGTGTATTGTATTGGCTGTACAGGCTACTTGTTTTTCACAAGATCAGTGCATCGATACATCCCGCTGTGTACTGTACTGGCTGTACAGATCGCTTGTTATCGCAAGGCTAGTGCACTGAGACATCCTACTGTACTGGCTGTAAGGACCGCTTGTTATCACAAAACTAGTGCAATGAGACATCCCACTGGGGTATTGTACTGGCTGTACAGGCCGCTTGGTATCACAAGACTAGTGCACTGAGGAATCATACTGGTGCAATGCACTGGGTGTACGGACCGATCCATTTTTTCGCGTTATAAACCCAGAGTTGAAAATTCACACCAAATGAATAATTCGTCAAAATAACCCTCGGATGCAAGGTCTAAATTGAGGTAAAAAAGCATAACCAAACACAAAACGGGTACATGTGAGTAATTCAGTCTTCATTATACCCATAACTGGTCCAGTACCATGCCACATTTCGCTACATGCACTTACATAGGGTCTTTCAATGTATGCCTTCCCTTGGTTGGCTGCCTATAGATCAGGAAAAAAACAAAATATTCATCAGGAGCCGGATAAAAATGGCATGGAAATATAACCAGACTGCCAGAAAAGTTTACATCCTTTTAACGAAGAAGTGTGCCGACTATTCTTAATGCTAAGCGACTTACCGAGCTTGAATACATCATGCCGTTGCAGTACATGCTACGCTGCTCAGAGTATGAAATGTTTACCACTGTCCCATGACACCATGAAACCCGCCCAGAAAATTAATTACACAATAAACAAAAACCAACACCGGCAATGCAATCTACATTCCATTGACGTGAAAATATATCACAGCGCATTTCAGGCACTTTCACGCCCTGGTTGTTGGACACAGCTTTCATAATAACCACATCAACAAAGTTTTGGTAGTGGAGAGTTCAAACACAGCTTGGAACTTTATTGTTTGGGGTTATCTATGTTGCTCTAATATTTAAGTACTTACTGAACCACAATGTAAAAGTGACCGGTGCATGTTTGTAGATGCTCGCAGGGATGCTACATTAGCGAAGCCTAACTATGTTTCTCGGGAGGCTGAATGTTCGCCGGCAATGCGAGTGACCTGAGCCGGGTCAACGGTGTTCGAGCGCACAAGGCTGACGTCGGCGCGTTCGTTGGCAGATCTTGCTGATTACTGGTGGGTAACCTTAAGACAGGACCCAGAGTCTCTTAACATAGCGAGTCAATGGCATCTTTATTAGGGAGCTTAGCAGTGTATCCACCTTTGAACTTTTTGGGTAGAATGTCGCACGTAACAGGAACGATATTTACATCGTATGTCAGTACTCTTATGCCTGTATCTTTCACTGGCGAATATTTTTAATACCTATAATTTTGATGCATCAAATGCAACTAACGTGGGTTTTCTTCGTTTGCCGGTTGTATGAGCCTGGGGAATACCGCACATGCCTGAAATAATCTCAATGATGTGTCTAACAAGTGCATTTATGCAATTCGATGCTTTCTTTTTCACACCCTTAACAACCCAACAAAAGTTCCCTACTGAAATCCGGCGCCAAATTGGAAATGAATTTGGCCACAATGGAGCTTCCCGGTCATGTTGGAGCTTAGTCATGATGCGTCATTTCCTGTTTTCGGAAGAGTCGGGGAGTACGAAAAAATAACCGCCAACAGCATAATAAATTGACCAGGTGACACGGTTATGCAGCACTGTTAAAACACCTTGAATCGTATTTTGAATACATGCCATCGGCATATTAGCCATAAGTAATTAGCTATATACATGTTAGTCAATGTAGCATGTCACACATCCCACTGAATATACATTGTTTTTAAGTTGTCAACAACCAAATTGCAATTACGAATAAATCACCAGGAGCCACCACGATAGCCCACGGCCTAACAGCTGAAAGGAAAGGGTGGCAGTACACTGGCTACACTACCTTTGCAGATGCTCTCCAGTTGGTGGCCCATCATCTTCAGATGAAACGACAGGCTGGTGATGGAGCTGGATATAGCCGAGTTGTATGTCTCAGTGGAGATCATGCGGCAGACCTTCTCCAAATCGGACAGGACGTCGTCGACTGCCATACACACGTCGTCAGATCGTCAGGAGCGCTGGATGCTGATAGCCGCCGTTCCATGTCCGAACATGGTTGAAACGATACTCATTCTCACAAGTTTTGCTCTTCAGAATAATACGTTCTCCTGAATAGGGTCATTCCCTTCTTTGAAACAAGGTCCGCCACCCAAGTCCAGGTGACAAGGAGTGCCCCTGAAGTATGCCTTAGTGTGATTTCTTAGAACAGTCTTATAATTTGGTATCTCTGTATGCAGGAGATGTTTTGCTATGACAGTATTTAAAAGCTTGGGTCCAAAACATTTAATGGTGGAGGCGACAATTTTTGTTTGAATTGCTGTGTTCAGTGATTTTGTAACCTTGTGGAATATGGGGTAATGAGCGATTTCATGAAGAGGTCTAATAGAATAAGACAGCTAATTATAAATGATTTTTTTTTACATAATAAGCAACATCTGAAGTTTTGCTAAATCTTGGACTTTTACAATTTTGCATTTGTTACAGATAGGGTTTGCACACCGATGGGGAAATACACCCTCAATAATACGCATCATTCATTTCTGATGAAAGGATAATTTGTGTGTCTGATTAGCACAATTTGTATCCCAGAGAAAACGGCAATAATTGATATATGAGACACAATTGTATTATACAATTTTAGGTGAGTTTTGCTTAGGAGATATTTTGTTTTTGATAGTATTCCTATGTTACGACTTATTATGTTCGAAACACTGCTGATATGGGATGCACATGTCAAATTTTCATCTATGTATACACAAAGGTACTTCACTGAATTTTGCGTTACGCGTCAGACGCAATGTTAATGCGGACATCAGGGGACCTCCAGTAAAGAAAGAAAACAGATAGGTTCCTGATGCCATTCAAAGACTCTGAAACATGCGCCCGCGAGAAGCGCGCCCGGATGCTCATTATTGTGCGCGCGAAGAATATAGTTACAATTTATGAGACTCTGTCTCCATAAAATATGATGCGAAGTGTATTTATGAAAGTTAGCTTGCCTTCAGACGTAAATTTCATTGCCACTTACAGTGACATATTGCACATATTGTTACTTTGCGTATTTCCATCTGGATTTATTTCCACCATAGACAGCCGGCCGCTGGCGGCCCCCAGACCATCCTCGACCGCCCGCCGCCATTCATAATATGGTGGGGCGCAAACCACTCCCTGGATGTTAATGGGCACCAACGCCAAAGTTGCAGGCAGATTTGCAGCAAGTATGCGCTGCAGGTCACGAGCGCGTGCGGCTCGTTTTTTCACCCATCATTCTGGAATGTATTCTTCGTAGAGTGGATGGTAGCAGGCAAAGATGTTAAAACCCTCGATGACGTTGAAACAAATTGACAAAATGATTGGAAAAAATGCAGGCAAAACATGATATCGACAGATGAACACTGCATCTGCTAGTAAGATTGTAGGCTGAATGTGTAGTTCGCAATCCAGAATGTGAAGAAGAAACTTTCAACTAAGCGAATACGGAGATGATACTTTTCTTCAAATTTGTGATATCAGAATATCAGGTTGCACTTTCCAATGGACCTTGAACACTTTAGCATAGAGCAGCTCATAGGTCGTTGTCAAACAGGACTATTCAATCGCCAAATGAGAACAATAAGGACAATTTTTGACGATAATGATCTCGATGTGAAAAATCCGAGAACAGGCAAGTTTTTCAACCCTGACCACAGGTGCCAGAAATCGTAAGAAGGTACCGTTCCTAGTTGCTTCAGTTGCACATTATGCATTTTCATGGGAATCAATCAATGAACTTGAACCTCTCTGCAGGGGGACAAAACAAGTTTCTGTCGTTTTCCACATACATTTCCGAATTACAGGACATTGTGGTCACCTCGATAAATTTCGGAGACAAGAGCTTCCAACGGTAAAGCAGATTGATCTTGGGATACGGAGCAACTATAAATATGGTGATGCACCCTCATCCTAATTTGCATTACTTTTAGCTAAGAAGCGAAATCAATTAGCCTTATAACGCAAGATAATAAGAAAATTCGACCACAGACAAATAGTGCTCGAAATCTGAAGCAGTTTTTACGAAATTGGGATCGAAACTCCCTTGTCCAGCAGGTGCAACTCCTGAACTGGAATCCCCGATCGGAGCCGCATTTTTTAGCCACATTGCAACCACACTTGATCTGGATGTCCGTCCCAAACCCTGATCTCGACCATCTGAAATCTGGAATGGCTACCACCCATGGCTTTTGGCTTATATATTCGAAAGCGCTGATGAAATCGCGTACGCTGAATCGATTATTGAATGTTTCATGCAATCCGGTCCAGGGTTCTTGGATAATGGTTTTCGTTCGTTCGTTAGTTGTTTGGGCTTTAGGGCGCATCGAACAGTTTTCGGCGCAAGTTGTTGGTTGTGATTGGGTTTGTGTTCACAGGCATATTTAATACATTGTTTCACGCCTAGATATTCAAAAGTGATAAGCAAATTGTTCATGCTGAATCGCTTGCAAGTTTCATTGAAATCCGTCCCGCCATCTCATAACATAATTTTGACTACACCTAATGGCTCCAAAGTACCCAATCGCATTTAGAGTGCCAGATCGCCAATCAAACATACCCGGAGAGAACACAACGAGGACGCTCGTTACGACAGAACGTTTGCAAAATTGTACGGTAACCTGCCTCAGCCTGCGCAATGCCGCCCGCAGATAACATATCTACTTCTGCGCGGGAAGGAGGGGGGCACATCCTTCCGCTTCCAACTTATAGTATAGACCACATAGAAAAGGGCAGTTTTTACCGGCGCGTAGCGCCATCCTCCATCTGTTTCGTGGTGCAAGGAATTGTTTTACCTTTTGCCGGTGGCCCTACAGATCAGATGAAAGATGTCAAAGTCGAGCTGTTGCCGACGAACATATTAATTTTGCCAGTCTTACACTCCTTGCCCCTCACCAGATGACATTTTCGGGAAAACATGAAATAAAGAGCAACCTGTGCTTCCAACGAACATAATGGCATTAATAAAATGCGAATTAAAGGTCAAGGTTACACAGCGGGTGTGGGAATGGGCAATTGCCATAGGATGACGTGTGTCCTATTACTTACTATAATATTAACATTTGATGAGAGCTAGCGCTGAAATCGAATCCAGTGATGAAAACTACCCCGGGTGTCAATTTTTCGCTAAGAAGATAAACTATGCCAATCTATGCCACCTGAGTAAGCTACCCAGAAGTACCTACCTTAGAAGAGAACAAACATTGTAATACATGTAGGAGACACGTCAAGTCATGCAATAGGAGCATGTGGTATGACCTACTTATTCAAAAAAGACGAACACTGGTATTTCGACAATGTGTTACTTCTGCGAATAGTGGTCCGGATACAAGTACACATCTTTGGTCATACATTCGTGACCGGACTTCAGTTACCTGAAATTGTGCAGTTACCTGAAACTTGACATACATGACAATGTGCTACGCCATGCATATAAAGGTTTTGCGCTATGATTATTACGCTGGTAATTCTGAGCATGGAAACAAACATCCAGTATTGACTTTATCCTGAACTCGAAACTGGACCTGAGGCGACCAAGCGTATTTTATTTTCTTCGGACATGTTAACAAATCCATTTGCAGGACAAATCGGCGTAGCACATTGTCATGTATGTCAAGTTTCAGGTAACTGCACAATTTCACGTAACTATGAAGTCCGGTCACGAATGTATGACCACCTATCTATTTAAACTGCATTTTTACACCTGCTTGAAAAGTAGCCTACCCACCCAAAACGCTACTTTTTCCCACCACAAATCTGGCTTTGACCTCACCTGGTTCGAAGACCATGGGTATCCAGAGAAAATTCAGACACCGAATACTCGATATCCAGTCACTTGCAGGTAGGTAGGTGCCAATTACATATCACTTACCTCCTTTTAGGATAATTGAGGACGAACTGGCAGACTTCAAAGGCCGAGGTTTTTCAACTTTGCCGATTCGCATCGATTTGATTCCAGAAGACATGGTTCTGTAGGAATACATATGATCATCAACTTAACAAAACAAACTCCAACAATCGACGCTAATCCACTAACCGAAGAGACCTGCCCAAGCGCCTGGTACACAAAGCACGACGGCCCCAAAGCTTATCGAGTCAGCAGCTCTTGGGCAGTTCACAATTGTTTACAAGGTTTCCATGGAAACACGAAAACTGCAAAAGATCCTCTTCCTTGGAGATCCATTTATTATAAAATCGTAGACGTCCCTAATGGCTTGTATGACAATGTTACGCTGATGTAGCATTTTCATGCTACATCAGCATAACAAGGTAGGATTTCACTTTAGACAGGCAGCTAAATAGTTTTACTTTTGAGATGCCAATTACAGATATGCTAGCAGTACTCTGGGTACAGAGTACTGCTAGCATATCTGTATCGCTAGTGTGTAGATGAATGCACATCCTTTGCCATGGCTTGAGATCCTAAATAGGTCGGGGAGGGTGGTGTGGTGGGGAGGGGGTCAGTTCACCTGGGTTGATATTGATGATATGGATTTTTTGGCCGCATCGACCAGGAGAGGATCCCCTGGCTTCGCGCCCTGCTAACGATATTTTGCCATTTTCTCTCAAATATGTCCTGAAAATAAGGACCTGGGCCCCTGGCTTTGTGAGGGATCCCCAGACTAGTCTCGCAGTTTGCAAAGTTCCTCCTTGTATTTCTAGTGTCTCGAAATTGACATGCAGTATCTAATGGACAAATTCTCGCGTCATAGATCGATGCCATACCAAGGCCCACCAACACTACTTTGGCTTGGAGATTAACTATACCCTACCTAATGATTTCTGTCCCTGTCAAAGTTTTCGGCTGAGTCATCCACCAAACTACCGTAATTTTGCCATGCAAATCGGTGCATGGCTGAATAAATTTGGACCAAGAAATCACAAAGTCATCGCTCCATACCGCACATATGGAACATGATGTGACACATAACAAGACAAGCAGTGCCTTTTCAGTGCATAATACAGATCCGACTGACCCAATATTTCCTACCCTGAACCTTCAGAAAGGAAGAAAAAGTTGGGTTAAGGCCATGAGACAAGTCAGCCACGACATCGGTGAAAACTAACATCACTTGGCATAAACACTGCTGAAAATGTCTCAGTGCTTCCAAAGTTGATCTGCTTGCAGGTCAGAACCTAAAATAGTGGTAGATATGGAAGTACTTATTGTATGTTAACTGAGCTCACACATTTTTTATCATCACAACTGAAGTACACAAAATTTGTTCAAAAGGGTGAAATTTGCTTGCAGTCCCACTTCCACTTTCCAAATATATGCAAAGCCTTGGTTTCTGGCAAGTACTTTTCAGCCACCAATACACTGAACGCACAGCAGGGGCCACTGAATGAAAAAAATATCCGCCGAATAAAGCCGCTGTTTTTCTGAACTGAACTTAGTTTAATCCTATGCCGTGAAATAAAATCATAAATTACAGGGAGCCCTTCCTCAGGGGTGCCAATTTATCGCCAGGTGTGCATGCATTATTACAATTGCTTCACTAAGACATCAAGCATGAGAAGGCTAAAGGACTGCCGATACTTGTATCAGTGCAAAGTAATTCCACAGTTCATTGATTATTAAAATATGCTCATCTTAGTCAAATCTTTAGTATGTGGCCCTACAATGGAAACTAATATGATTCAATATTGTGCATGAAGCACCAAGAAATAGCAGTTTACACCCCTCCGAAAGCAGCATATCAATCATCAAAAGCACACACATATATATAGGGATTCAACGAACATTTTCTGTTGGATGTAGGTGGCTAACATGCCATATCAGGCGCATCTATGCAAACACGCTGGTTGTTCTGAAAAGAGCCGTGCAGCGCCGACGTTTCGGTTGTAAACTATTGGGGCCGATCACAGCGCTGGCATGGCTAGCCCCTTGTACCTGGTTGGCGACCGTTCCATGGATGATGTATACCGGGATTGAAAGCCAACAGCTGATTGCGTTGCGTTTGCATAGATGCGTACATCATGCGCGTACGTACATTTGCGCTTACGTACATTTGTGCTTACGTACATTTGTGCATACGTACTTTTGCGCATACGTACTTTTGCGCATACGTACATTTGCCATACGTACATTTGCACTTACGTACATTAGCCATACGTACACCTGCGCTTACGTACAATTTAAATACGCACATTTGCTTACGTACGGTTGCTTACGTACATCTGACATACGTACATTTGTCCTAGAATCATATTTCTAGTTCTTTTGTAAATCGTGAACAAAGACCATGTTTTTTTACAAAAACAGACCCCTGCCCTCTGGATCCACCTCTGGGACTCGTCCCCCAAGTTTTAATAAATGTAGCATACGCGCCCTAGGGGGGAGGGAGAGGGGCGGCGAAATCCGCCTACCCCTCCGGTTTTTCGTACATAACTCCAGATTTTACCGACTGGTATACGCCATTGTTTGTGTATCTGCTTAGAAATGACCGTCGCGTTGCTTAAAGCAATGTATTATATATAAATGCATTATATATTTGTATACCAAATGAGAGCTGAACATTGTCCTTATTCCTTCATTGGTGATTTGCCTTTTTGCAAGCTCAGCCCCTTTAACCCATCCCATCTCTGGGGGTCTTCAACTGCCCCCCCCCCCAGGTTTTTTACAGATAGTGGGCAAATGGCATGCAGCAGTGCACCCAAATTTGGCATACCTTTTTCCACATCAATGTGACATGCTGATTCAAAATTTTTAGGTCGGGTCATCTAGGGTCAACAAGTTAGACAAGGTCAAGTGAGGCCACCTCCAAAATAATTCAGCCAGTCATCACACTTTAACAGATAGATATTGTAATGAAACTTTCAGTATTTGCTTATCTTTACAGATGCAACAAAATGAATCAGTGGATTTTTTTGTTTGTTTTTGACTACATATAAATTTAGAGTATTCCCTTAATTGCAGTTGAAATACAGGATTCTGGATAAAGTAAACATTTTTTTATTAGGGCAAGTTGACTTCCAACAACGTTTTTTTCGGTCTGCTCTACCAATTGGAAAGGGAAAATTGAAGAAAACTTGAAAACTCAAAATTTTGAAATTTCTAAACAATTTACATTTTTCATTTGGGGACTGAACAAATTATAGCCCTGGTCGATTTTGCTGTCCTTTCCTCATTCCAAATAAATTTTCCTTTTTCACATATCCCAAAAAATGAACTCCCCAAAGTCAAAAACATAATGTAAGTCGTGAAGTCATGAAAATCTAGCCCCCCTGGTGATGTCACTTTTGGGGGGAAATTGTTTATTCGAGGATGGACCCGGACCCTACTCATCGAGTGCTTTCCGATGACACCTCTTTCGCTTTCGTGCAATGCTTAGTTTGCATTTTAAATGGGGGTTCTTCAACTGCCCCCAAGACAAGGTGTGAGGATATGACCATAAAGGCAGCATGGGTTAAGAACTGCTTGCTGCTGCTGTGTGAATCAATTTACCATGGGTATGCATACATTTAAATCAACTAGGATGAGCATGGCACCTACCCACACTGTGGTGCATCAAGTATTTTCATAATGGGGTACTTCCAAAAATGGAATGAGACAGAGAACTTTTGGCACGCAGTGCACCAAAAATGTGGGCAGTTGAGGTGAAAAATCTTTTCAATACTCCAATGGTGCAACTCTGATGTTTCTGGTCTAATTATATATGTATTACTGACAACAAATATTTTTCCAGCCAGATGCATCTGTAGCATTTCATAAACTGTTTACAGCGTTAAGTTATTAACACATGAAATACTATTTATATCATAGCACATTTCCTCAGTATCCCACCTATGACATCAATTTTATCAACCTCTATTGACCTAAAAATAATCATTTTCAGAGGAAAACAAATTGCCACATCATCTTTAAATAAAAACAGCACATTAAAAGGTGCAAAGAATCAAATTTTACCTTGAGCTCCAAATTTACCAAATTTTGGTTCCTAGGGAGAGGCAGATCCTGAGCCCATTCACTATGCCTCTGTACCTACGATATTAAGTAGGCCACACCCTGACTACTCAAATGACACAAACACCGAACATCCAGGGCAGTGACGCAGCGGAACTTCCAAAACAAGAAACCACACCTTGACACCCGCCACCTCTGCCTCTCTACCATTATTACCTTGTTGATCAAACGCTACTGAGGTTAATCAAAATGTCGAAACACACTGTCGACTTTTTCCAATAAAAAAAAAGTCCAGACCACCAGCACGCACAGCCCCCAACACACCCAGTCGACCACAATCAGAACGCAACCCAAGCGAAACCAAAGTTTGTTTATACAGCTGGGTGAAAGTGGGCGGGTCTGAAAAGGGATGGTCTAAAAAGCAGACACTCTATCACACGCTATATTACAGGCACCATCTTACTGACATCGCCAATCTGAAAAACCATCCAATCGATTTTCATCAAACCTTCAGCATCCGATTTAGCAGATGAAAATGCGTCTAGTTCATACTTTTGTAATCTTGGATCAGGTAACAGGTGTTCGAACTGTTCGAAAACTTCTCTTTTTTTGGCATCCAGACCAGGACGTTCTCAGAAACTGCCCAGGTGATCTTCATGACATCTTCACCAAACGATGTGCGTCTACCAAATACAGGGGTGTCGATTAAAAAAAACACTGTGGGCCGAAGTGCGAACGCACGTAGACCCATAACCAAAAACTCATCGGATTTCGCACACTATATTTTCAGATCTCAGAAATTCTGAGTTTGTATTCTACGATGTGTATGTTTATGTTTATTCAGCTTACTCACGAACGAGGGAAATCGTCCAATAACTGGTGAAGTCACATAATTAAAAGAGCGGTACACAATACATGTCAACATAACTCTGAGTAATGGCATGCGACTGCAGTTTCATACAGTTGGCTCGGATATATCGTCATCGGTATATATCGTCATGTACAATGCTTGGGTGTAATAGGAATATGAGGGTCAAATCTATTTTTGTTCAATCTATGCAGATTTTCAAATTTCAATCGAATCTATACAGTGGGCTCGGATATATCGTCATCGGTACATATCGTCATGTACAATGCTTGGGTGTAATAGGAATAGGAGGGTCAAATCTATTTTTGTTTGCAGCCGTTTTGAGAGCAAGCACTCGTATCCTATCAGACTAGGGGCTCCCCCAAGAAATATGTCATAACCTGATCGGACGGTGCTCTCATCGCTGGTTGTTAATTTACACTGCCACATACTGTTCCGGACATATAAAGTATAGAACTTCTTTTCATTGCCACTTCCCTCTTAACACGCGCACGTCCGGGTGGCAGATATCTGCCCACCTCCGGTTTTTTCTCATTTGTCGCCAAACTAATCGGGTTAGCAAGGCCAAACCTCGCATAGCTGTTTATTGATCTTTTCCGCATATCCTCATACATTTTTAGTCCTGGGTTATCTCAGGTCAGGTCGCCAGGTCAGGCGAAGTGACCCAACTACACTCGGAGTTCTACGTAGCATAACTTACACAATAATTGGGCGAATTATTTCAAACTTATAACATGTCATGCTCTCATCAGGGACCATAATATGTATATCGGTTTTTTAGTAGCATTGACCTTAGGTCAGGTCGCGGTCATGGTTCCCCAGTATAGGGCTATGATAAAATATACAAATGCTTCCTGGTTGCATATTTTCGCTCGGAATGACGTCACAACGGTTGTAGCATGTAGATGGAAGCTATGCTCAATGTTACCGCTGACACTTTTGCTCAGTGACCTCACCAAGGTCTCTGAGGTCACCTGAGATCACTACACATTTGTGCGCATTATGTCGCACTGCATTGAGCTAGGAGGCTGAAATTACCGTCATTTTGCTTGTATCGCCAAGACGTGTCGATTGGTACATTACATGACCTCCCTAGGCGGCTTCATGACCTTGACCTGAGGTCATGACTTCATGGCCTTGATCTGAGGTTCGGTTGACCTGAACTTAAATTACACCGCCTATCGTCGGTAGCGTATTTCAAGGACTGTCGAATAGCGTTCGCCGTTTGTTTCTATCTGTTACAGGTGCTGAGATACGTGTCAATATCTGAGTCCCACCTGATCTGGTCGAATTTGACCTATGATAACCCAATGACCTGAATGTTGACCTGAGCGAAAAAATGACCGAAACACTTTCGATAGAGCCCATCACCAGCTATCCAACGCCGTTTTCCGTTTGTCGCTAGCTAGCATAGTTCCAGAGGTCTTAGGGGGGCGGACATCTGCCCCCCCGGACATGCGAAGTTGGCGTGGACCGCCGGACGTGCGAGTGTTAATGGTTCAACGAAAGTTGTAAATTTTTGCAAGAGAAGCCACACGTGCATGTGCACAACTTTATAATTTCACTAGCAGGAGTTCATAACCGCAAGAGAGCATTGTTGTAATCAGGGGTAGATCCAGGAATTGTCATGGGGGCACTTGCCTGGAGGGGCGTCATTTCTTTGGAGCGGCGTCACTGCGAAAGCACCTGGAGGGACACTTCTGGATGCAAAATTCGAGGAGGCAGGATGCACTCGGACCTTCCTGAAAAAAAACTCGCCCTTTTTATTTCATAGGGACGCCTCCGGCAGAAAAATTAGAACGGGTACACTGGAACCTCTTCATAGGGACGCCTTTTCCTGGCCTGGGGGACGCCACCTCCCACGTGAGGGGTACGTGCCCTCGGTGCCATTATCCTTTATCCATCTTGGTTGTCATTGCATCGAAATATGTGTCAGTAAAACAGGAAAACATGGGACAGATAATTATATGTCCATATTTTCTATCACAAAACCATCGTCCAATATTTCATATTTTTACCACCTTCGATCGTATAGGGGGCGGGGGTACGACCCCCCTGGCGATTCGAAACCGTGCATATTACGAAAACGAACCAAAGACTAGCTATACATCTGGCGAGAGCTCGCGATTGAAATTCAGTATGATCTTCTAAGGTCAATGGTTGATCTTCCAGGTCAGGTAAAAGGTTTAAAATATTGTTTTTTTTTTGTATTTTACTAAGCAAATCGTCAGTTATATCAAAACTACTATCTAACCATGCACGAAATTGCCGGAAATATAGTTATTGGGACCTTGCGAACATAACAACATGTCACACGATGTGATCGGACCAACATATCATGCACCAAATGAGGTCAAAGCCGTGACCCCAAATATCCAAATTTTCGAAAAGTGGTTCCAATTTCGAAGTTAAAAGTTCCCCAGGGTAAAAACTGACGCTGAATTTGAATTCAGTACGAAAAATAATCATAGGTCAGCTAAAAATGCTCGAAAACGTCGAACAAGGTTAACCGAAGTTAACCGAGGTCACCGATTTTTGGAACATTATTTTTCAATGGGAACCCATCTGGGTATTTGTATTTTTCACTATATGCCCGTAATTACGCTAAGTACGTTAAAAAAAATATGTGCGATAATCACGTATTTGTTGAAAACTAGACGGAGGTGCTACACTTTATGATCTCCTAACTCCGTGACCTGACATGACCTCTAAAAACATCACCAGAAGTCGTCAAAAGGTTGCCCCAAAGGGTACTGGAAATCTCAGAGCGATCCGTTCATCAGTTTAGAAGGGATACACAAACAAACCTAAGGAGGGTTGCACCCCCCCCCCCACTATATGACAACTTTTAACATACAGCATTGCTCTATGGTGATCGTGAAGTCGGGTTCAGCTCATACAACATAAAGCTAGATATTCATAGACAATGCTAAGGGTGAAACTTGCTAATTTTGATATCCTTTAAAAAAAATATCATTTTAACAATGGCAAATCTGAAGAAAAAAACAATTTCTTAATACGTTGAAATTTAATTCAATTTGCTGAAAATCACATTAAAAACGTGGCTGAATTCCAAGGATTTTTTTTGTGTGTGAGGGGGTGGGGCAGGCCCCTCTAGCCTGTTCAAGCTTACCGAGTCCCTGCTTTGTCCCCTCCCCCCAATTTCGAATCCGTGGTTACACACATGACTGATAGCACGGTAGTAGGATCATGATTTCATTCATACATATGCAAGAAATATTTTTGTGAGATGACTTGACTTGATTCACTCTACCTCTTTCAGGCTTCTATTTACTGGTATATTTAATCTGCTGATTATGCTGGAAAATGCAATGCGAATTCAGGATGCCTTTGATAAGGTATTCTATAAATGGTCAATGATGCAGCTTTAGATCAATGGTATTACAGATAGCCATCCTAGATAGCTTTTTGCAGATAGAGTTGTGACTTCCTACTGGCAGCAGAATGATGCTAAATGACACAAAGTCATCATTGCAAAATGTTCTTTGTGGAGTCACCCAGGGGTCAGTACGGGGATCACTATTGTTCATTACATTTGTAAATAACATTGAAATGGCCCAGTGTTGGAAAGCTTCATGCTTCTTGGTATATAGGACGTTGTACCCTAGGACTTTGACTAGGAGGAATATATATTTTGTACCCCACAGCAACCCTGAACAGGAGCAATGACTGCCACATACCCACCTAGAGCAAGCTAGCAAGCCAAGTGGTAGTTGTGCCAAAATATCCCAGTTTGCATTGTGAAAACATGCGAGTACAATATTTCGAGCACAACATGCATTGGATACCAGGGAACATAAGTTTTCCAACACTCAATTGGCACCCACAGTAGTTCTGAAATCTTCTAATGATCTGAGTGCTTAGAACAATTAGAGGGCAAGGTAAGCAGGCCTTGGTACAAAAAGACATCAAGAAACTTTAATGTGTGTCTGTCAGGCCATGTTTTGAATACTGCATTCAAGTCCCTTAGTCATTAAATATTCTTGGGTTTTAAAGGGTGCTAAAGAGGGTAACAATAATGTTCAATAGTACATACAAATATATGCATGCGAGTGCATGTAGGTAACCTAACATATAAGGAAATATTGAAGAACTTGAATGCTTTGCAATATAGAATGCTGGGGGAAGCTCTTGTTGATGTCTTTAAATTTGGCGATGGTCATGAACAGCCAACTGGGAGATCTCTGAGTATGTCTCGACTCGGATATAGAAGGCTGGGAGGATATGTCATCAAGGTTTCTAAATTTGGCCAGTGTCAGGAAGTTAGGAACAATGTGGATATCTCATGGAAATGCTCAAATTCAACAGAAATGATACAATTAAATGTCATCAGTTCAAAATTAATGTTAACCATAGTGGGATAGGGCTAAGACAGTCTTTCTTCACCAACAAGGGAGCTGAACATTGGAAATGCAGCTCAATTTACTTGTGAAAGATATGGGAATTAGCAATGATGCACCAATTGCATCCAAGTCTGTGCACTGGATCCAACGTGAGGTTAATATCATCACATAGTTCATATCTTATACATATACAAACGCAATGTGCTGGCATATACATAGATGTAATCAGTGTGAGAACTGGGAACAATCCTCCTTTCCACCCATCCAAATTTGGCAAAATTTTGCACTGCTTCAGAACCGACATACTCCAGTTGAAAAACCCACATACTTTGCATCTTTCCATTTAAAGACACGATCAGGTCAAATTGCTCCCAACAATTTCAGCTTACACCCCGATCCCTTTCTAGGTGGCGGCTACACCCATGTACCCATAACTGTTCTGTATCATGGCCCTTTCTGAAGAACAAAACTGAATTTCCTTGAGCAATTTTTAAAGCATGTCAGCAACATAACAGTGGTAATGAGCCCGAAATCTTCCACTCATCCAACATAGTTTGAGGTCCAAGCCACCAGCAATGGTGATTTGAGAACAGGATGAGCAGACTTCTCACATTTTATCAATAGTCTTGGCGACTGCATATTTAATGTTCGTAAATGCATTACTTGTCATAAGAAAGCACTACAAAACAGCACAAGCACATGGCTAAACACAACTAGATATACCCATGCAAATATAGACAAACCTTTATCCAATCCAGAGCACTGCGTTCTGATCCCGCCAGCATCTTCACTGCACATCACAAGATGGCGCGCGTTTTCCTCTGGCGTCGTGTTTGAACACCATAATGATCCGCATAAACTTCGGCATATACACGTCAATGAAACGCGTTTATGCAGCGATTTCCGAAGCTCTTCTTTTGGGCTGCTGGAACACTTCGCGAACGCTGGTGAAATTCTGTTCCGAATTAGAAGCGTGTATCGCACTTCTTTCTGGACGATTTACAAACTCCCATTATTTTATCCTGACTCCCATTTGATCATGGACGTTCGTATGGACGGTGTTTATATAGTGTCACGGAGTAAACACATCGCCAAGACCAGGCTATATAACTTTGGAAAAGCTGATCACGACACGCGACACTATTTCAGAGTCAACATTTTTCTCAGTGCCCCCAATCCATTTGGGCCCGCCCACTGCCTGTATGTATTGTGCCCTCCCAATAGTTTTCAGAAACCTACATCCATGACAAAGAAAGCACCTTCTGGAAGACTTGAGGCTTGTATTGGGCACCATGAAGGAAAATAAGGTCTGCAATCATATTGGGTCGTACCTAAATGCCTTATCTTAAATAATTGCATTCAATTCTTTCCACGAGTTTGGGCAACCACACAACCAGCCAGATATGCTGTAGAGCATCACCCTATGCTATCGTACAATATATGAGAAATAGCTTAAATCTTATATCGCATGTTTTAGCAAAGCATAAGATGCCCTCAGGTTGGCATGAAAGTCACGGGACGTGACATCATTGTGATTAACGGTTCATGACGATGTCCTTGTACATTTTTGTTTCGCTCCCGCAAAATTCGCGGGGGAGGGTGGAGGGCAGATTCTGCCTCTGCAGCACAAGACAACCGACATTTATGCATGTTCTTTGTATTTGCTGATTGGATCAAAAGCAACTTATTGTGAGAAACTTCTTTATCGGTTTGAATGTAGTGACACCTTCCACTTGAGTATTCACTTGCTCACCACGATTGCTTTCGCAAAATTATACTTTTTTGGCAAATAACGTTAGCCCGAATTTTGCCAGAATGTCTAATCGGGGGCTTATTCTGAGCAAAGCTTGGTGCGTAGATCCCACCTCCATCCGGGATGTGTTTTTCAGTTCAACAACGGAAATTAAACCGAGAGGGCGTACTGCCAGGGCACCGACCTGGCCACTTCACCTTGCCCTATCGGGCTGGTTGACAGTCCCAGTCGATGGTGGGGGGGGGGGGGTATGTGAGCGCGTGAATTGCGACTTGAACCCGGTTTTGCCAGGGCATGGGGAGACCAATGCAGGCCGGCCAACGTTCCAACTAACTCGCAACCTGCTATTGGGGAGGTGAGCTATTGGAATGTTGCCATGGCAACGCCGCGATCAACAAAGCGGAATCGAGTTGCTGGTGTAGGAGTGAGTGGGACTGGAGGGATGGAAAGGTAAGGTGGTGGTGCTGGACAAAACCGTGCTGGACATAGCGGAACAAACAAGCTGATCGTGGACTGCACTGCACCAAACCAGTTGTGAAAGTGCTTCGCTTCTGTATTTTTGTTTAGGGCGTTTGTGAAGCTAATGACAAAACAGCAAGTTTCAAGAACTTAATCGATATCAGTAAGAGATATATTTAAGAACAAGATAGGCTGTGTTTTGATGTAGTTACAACATCACAAATTGGCCGAACCATGGTATATGGAAGCTATTTGGCACCGGAGTATCGCGATTTTGCTGCTATTGAACGTAGGAGGCGATCTGAAGATCTACGGAAAAATGTAATCTTCGACTCAAAAAAGCGTACTATTGGCCTTAATCTACCAGCATTAAATCGACAAGTAACTCTTAACAAAGAGCAGCACATGCGAGATCAGCAACGTGATGAGGCGTATGAACGAACGGTTCTGAAAGGAGATTATCTCGCTCAATTAAAAGAACGAGATGAGTGTCGTTTAAAGAGGGCGTTGATGGTAGAGCAAAATGTGTACAGGTCAGAGTATCAGCGGCCAGAACAAGCAACCGAATTTGATCTCAATGATCCGCAGTATGTGTTCAAGTTTAATAACTTCGACAAGACGACTGGGCCACCAGATGGACCGTTTGCTCTCGGAAAAGATGAAAGGCCCATGAAAATTGCTCATAAAAAAGCGGAATTTGAATGGGGGAAACAACTAAGAGGACAGCTAGCTGCAGATAAGGCTTCCAGGTGCCAGCAAGAAGTGGCGGATGGCGTTGAAGTGAGACGACAGAGAGAGCTGAATGCAAAGACTATAGCAGCCGAGAATGCAGAAGAAGCGTGCCGAAAGGCAGTGAGAAAGGTACGTTCACCTGGTCCAAATCATACAAGGACCTACTGAACACATATGTATTTAATCACGTCAGTCACATCAGACACGTCAGTCACCTGCGGTTACAACCAGGCTGAAGCACAATGACAAGTGATAGACTGCACATAACTGTTTTAGAGTTCATGAAATTAAAGTGATCACCGGGCTCGATTTCAGGCTGTGAATGTACACCAGAGTGGGAAATGGGCACAGCCGAAAACAGACGGCGATGAACTGATCATGGTCAGGTCGGACAGACCGGCACATATGCGAACAGGCATGGACGGACGCAGACAGTCAAGTACAATAATGCACATTATCATGATGACTGTCTTCAGCTTGCAAAGTGACCCCTTTTCTGAAACGTGCTGCAGTCATATAAACGTGCGGAACTGTATTGCTGGTGCTAACGGGAAGCCCGTACTCTCGATAGGGCATACCCGTATAAACGTAAAATTGAACAAATATGCTTTACTGCCTTGTTCGGTTCGTGTGGGTGGTTCACTACCAGTCGACATAATATTTTACCTAATGGAATCATACCTCATCAAAGTTTCAACGGGCTTCCTTCCACAAGATCCTTTTCCCAGGTTATATGGCCTGTCTCTAGTTGCAGAATGCCACTTCTGATCACTCTTTCAAGAAAGCAGTTTTTGTGATCATGGTTGTACCCTGAACTAGTACGTAAGATGGAGAAACAAATGTATCGTCCTTACCGTTTTCCAGTCACTGCAAGCAACAAAATAACAACAATAAAAAAATTTTCCGTTAATTGAAGACATGCCCGAGACTCTGTCCCTGGCCCTGTTATTTCCAGCTGGGGTGTGCCATGGTAAGTAGCGACACAGGTCAATGTTTCACTTATCCTCACCATGATCCTGGCATCCCTAACCGAACGTGTCATTACAAGTCACCACCAACATCAACAAGAATGTGCTTCATCCTGATTCTGGTGTCATTGACGGAGCGTTTCACCGCAGACCACGGCAGAGGTCAACCAGGCGCTGGCGGAGGAGCGGCGTCAGGTGGAGGCGGGCCAGCATCAGGCCGAGACGGAGGACAACATGACAGAAATCCGGAACGCCCTCTACGGCGACTTCCTCACTGAGACGCCGTACGTCGGCATTTCTTCGCTGGGCTCGCGACGTGTCCAGGTGGACCGGTACAAAGGCCTGTTGCCGGAGGCGAGGGCGGACCTCAAGCGAGAGCAGAAGATCCAGATGGAGGAGGATCGTCGGCGCGCGCAACTGCAGCGGCAGGAGCAGGAGCGCTGGGAGGAGAGGACGCTGGCACAGGCGCGTCTTGGTGTGCTCAAGGACAGACAACAAGGGAGAACGGAGCGACAGATCCGCGAGCAGCTGGCCGAGGAGAACAGGAGACTGGCTGTCGAGCAGGACAACAAGCGGGAGATGTTTGACAAGCACGTGTACACCAACGTACCGTCCGAGGCCTACTTCGGCCAGTTCAATGTGAGCACCCGTTAGGCCACACAGTTCTTGGTCTCGGCGGCGAAGTGCCTGAAATCCAACGAACGACGTTACGGAGCGATACACGAAAGCGAAGTGACGGTAAACGTTTACCGACTGACTCATGGCTTATCAGCCAGAGCAACAAATGAAGGTCGATAAATCAATAAATGAAGGCATGCTGCTGGATCGGCGACAATGTTCGAAACGGAGAATCAATAGAGTGCTTGCGTCGCTTCCAGTTCACCTGCACCAGTTTTTGCACATTCGGCTACCTAATGTACCCGCTATGTATATGCTGGCATACTGGAGCTGAAAATCCAATCTCGTTAAGAAGCCGGCCGCCCTTCCGATCTTGAAAAAATTGTGGAACTTACTGTAAGCGTGCAATTAGTACCAGACTAGTCTGTAGTTCGGGGTTAATTGCTCATCAACTGCTTTGATTGCATAGACCCAATAACAAGGGTAATGAATGAGGTTCCGGAAATGTTGTGGACAGTGCCTCGCCCTTCCCTACTCTGTTCATACGCCAATGATGAATACATATTGAGGACAAATTAGAATCGTGCAAGCCTAAGGCTGTGCTTGTAATTAGTTCTTAATATTCATAACGTCAACGTCAGCACGCTCGAAGGAGAAGCTACATTTACGCCGCGGCGGAGTGGATGTTAGATTGGCTGAGACGATTTTGAACCTCCCCAATATTCCGCGAAATATGAGGGCTAAGGCTAGGCACCTAAAAAGGGTAAGGTTACGGCTAAAACACGATACTTTAAGGATTTATGGGGTCCGGGAAGCCTCTGAGCAGGACGCGTGAAAGTCAGTTTATCTGCTTGTTTTTTTTTTCATGACAAAAATCATCTGCAGGTCATATAACCAATAAATGATGGTTCACATAATTTATAAAGGTCCGTTTTATCACTTACATATCCACAGACATACATTTGAATTCAAATGACAAGATAAGAATTGTAAAAATGGAGGGATGTTGGCATGTGCATTGGAACAACCGTTGTTACCGCCGCGGTTTTTTTCGTCTTCAAAAGGCGCTTTTAAAGGATGGGTGTGGTCAGAGGCGGATCCAAGAATTGCTGTGGGCGCTTTGTCTAAATGGGCGTCACTGCAAAAATATCAGGAAGGGGCGCATTTGATTGAAAGATTCGAGGATTAGAGAGTGAACTTGACCACACTGAAGGCCAAAAGGGACTTTTACTCTCAGACGAGCACCTCTGGCAGGAAAAACATACGGGGATAAACTCCAGACTTGCTGGAGAGGCACCATCTTCCATGGGGTGGGGCACATGCTTCATTGTCCCCTGTATCCGCCCCCCGGTCGGTACCAGTTCCATTCCACATCGTACACGTGTTAATTAATGACTACGGTCTCTTGTATTTCATTGAAAATGAGACATAAACGGCAGCACAGGCCGAAGACATGCCTCGTCATATTAATGGATATATTAGTGTGACTCTAAGACATCAACTGCATGGCTGACTGCCTCCGGTAGCCACAGAGTTGCCGAACCTCTCGACCTTTCCGATAGCGATATGGGCGCCGACCCCAGCTCTACCGACCCTTCCGGTAGCCATGGGTGCGCGGACCCCAGCCCTGCCGACCTTTCCGATAGCGATAGGGGCGCCAGGCCCAGCCCTACCGACCTTTCCGATAGCGATAGGGGCGCCACCCCACCCCAGCCCTACCGACCTTTCCGATAGCGATAGGGGCGCGCCGACCCCAGCCCCACCGACACTTTCGGTAGCGATAGGGGCGCCGACCCCAGCCCTACCGACCTTTCCGGTAGCCACAGGGTCATCGATACTTCCGGTATCGATATGAGTGCCAATCCCTCCTGTAGCACAGTAAAGCAGACACCAACCCTGATAACCCTTTCAGCAACAATAGGGATGCCGACCCTAGTCGATATATTATCACCAACTACTACTAGACATGCATGATACATGCATTAACGGACATGCATGATATATGACTAGATTGTCCTCGACATTTTTTGTAGGTAGTGATGTATTTCACATAAAATAAATTCACAAGAAGCGAACATAGTCAGCGGGTGCTTTACCTCAGCGTCCACTTCCTGTCAGTCGACACCAAGCGAGTGCAGTGCACACACGACTCTTATAGATACGGTCTGGCAGTGATAATTTACGGCCTTGCGCTGCGTTTCGACGTGAAAACTCCGTAATACCGCAAGGAGTGAAGAGTTGTTTTCACGGGAGTATCCACTATCCAGGCATGGTGAGTTGTCAAAACAAAGGAAGTATGTCATTGTATATATCAGTAATAAGTAAATAAATATATATACACAAAATTGTGCACGATCGGTGGACGTGAAAAACATGTATTCTACCTACCTTTCTATCTATATATCTACCTATCTATCTATCTATTTATCTATCTATGTATCTATCTCTGCATCTATCTATCTATCTTATATATCTATCTATCTATCTATCCATCTTTCTATCTATCTATATATATATATATATATACGCATCATTTTCTTTTGGTATATCAGACAAATATAATAGTGACGATCGGTTCTGAACTAAGTTCCTGCTGATACAAATGCTGCGTACCAAATACAAAGTCGTCGTGATTCGAATGGAGTGCTTCAGGAAGTTTGTTTTCTGCTTTTTTGTATCATTTTATTATGCGTGGTTATGTTGCATGCTGTAATATATTCCATCTAGATGCAGAGTTATGCATTTTTATTAGTGAGGTTAAAAGCTGCGTTATAAAAGCGTGCATCATCAGGATACAATTTAGACCCGACATTCACCGTTCTATTCGGCTGGAGGGAGGGGAGTGATTGTTTTAGGTGTGACGGACCATAAAGGAGGTCATTTGTCCCGCCTTTAAAGTAACTACGTTACATGCCTGCTTATTGAAGCAAGTGTTTGCAATGAAAGTGCAGGCAAATGCACATTTACGCTAAGGGAGTTTTACGTTATAGTTTGTGTGGTGCTGAAGGCGGGGGATGGCCTGGGGACATCTCACTATCTATATAGTTATCATTTTACTTTACTCCTCCGCCAAATGAGTTGGAGTTTCGGTGGGGGTGTGGGGTGTTTCGAGATTGGTGAGGAAGTTGATTTTTCCATGTGCTCTTGTCGAAGAGCACCGATTTTTTTTTTACCGTGCGAACAAGGGCGAAATTGTCTCCACCGTCTATCACGCCGGCCGCCGCGTGTTAGTTGTTTGTAGCGTGTTAGTCCAAGCATGCCATGAAGGAATTGCAGTTTAGGGGCGCATCGGCTACATCGGCCATGCAGCGCATGCTATGTAGGGTTGTCGGTGAGTTAGTACACTGGTTTGCAATTCGGCTCATCTACGACCGCTGTACCTCTGGGAAGCCGTTTCACGTTATGCGTTGCAGGGCAGTTTACGGCTCATCTACGTCCGATGGATCCCCTGGGTAGTCGTTTCACGCTATGCTAATTTTTATCTTTCTTTATGTTTTCCTAGAGTAAGTCGGCTCATCTAAGTCAGACGGCACTGCAAGGTAGTCATTTATTTATAATTTGTAGCCAAATCGGCTCATGTACGTCCGACGACATTCGGGAATGGGATATTTACGTGTTTCCTACGAGTGTTACGCGGACATGCATTACGAGTTGATGTGAGAGTTGGTGGTGTGGTGCCTACAATGTTCCTGCTAGTTTTGTGGTATACAGGCATTCGTATACCATTGGTAGGAGATATTCGTGTTTGTCACTGAGAGGAGATGCAAGCGTTAGGGTGATGGCCTCTCTGACGCAGGAATGCCTTAAGTGGTTGTCTTTGGGAGTCTACGATCTAGCAGGATGTGACTTATGCCTAATGTGGTGTTGCAGGTGTTTCAGTGAGATGCTGTACATTGGTAACCCTCTAGTTCAGGCTGTGCTAATTTTGTGCAACAAGTTCTAAGTCTAGAGAGGATGACATCCTTTTGTCTGTGCGATTGACTTGATGTGTTCCATGTGCCTGCCGTTGGTTTCATTGCGTGGATGTGGTTGGATTTGTGTTGTGTGTGAGTTGTCAATGTATTCCGGTGATATGGCGAATCTGGCACTGTATGAGTGCTTTACAATCGTCCACCGGGTATTTCATGCCAGGGCAAGTGTTCGATGCAAAGGCTTGTTTCGGCCGAGGTATACCCAAGCGGACACATATATATATATAAAAATATATATTTATATATAGATATATATGTACATATGAGATATGCTGGCATATTTTGATACCAGACGTGTTGTTTTGTATGCTTTTATGGGGTGCCTACTCAATGTTGGCTTCCTAACTAATTCCAACTTTTACATGGGGCCATATGGAGTGTTCCTTCCAATACATTTTGGCCCACCCATTTCCTCCTTGAATTGTGTCCCCCAATAATTTTCATTAAATCAACTTCGAAATCACCTAGTTGAAGCTACGTTCAATTCAATTGAACACACATAGTATATTTCAACCCGTGTTTTTGTGCTGGAGCACATTTTTGAAGACATCTATACACAAATTAAAGTCCAGGGAGTCTACCCGTCCAAGCGTGGTTTGAGGATGCAATTTCTAGTTACCTCTCCAAATCCCTGGACGCGCTGCCGGTCGACAAGCGATCTGCTATAGTGCGCGACACCGCAAAGCCGAAGGTGCAAGCTTCGGCACATCTATCATAGATGGCTCTGGCATAGCTCGGCCGTGATGACTGCGTCCCGTGTCTGGGAGCTGCCCCGCCTATCTGTATCCGTTAAAGCGTAACGACTGGTTGAACTTTTTTGGAGGTGACCTCACTTGACCTTGACTAACTCGTTGACCCTAGATGACCTGACGTCAAAATCTAGAATCAGCATGCCAAATTGATGTGGCAAAAGGTATGCCAAATTTGGGTGCGCTGCCGTGCGCCGTTCGTCCACTATCCGCGAAAAACCTGAGGGGGCGGTTGAAGACCCACGAGACGGGACGGGTTAAAACGCGCCCTGGAGGGCTTCTGAAAATAACGCGCACTGGAGGGGGTGGGGCGGATTCCGCCCCTAAGATCTCTGCTCCTATGAAGGCTAGAGCAAGGAAATACGCAGGTTGGATGGGTACGATAGTGAACTCTATTGTGCGGAAAGTTCTTGACCTTAGGTCAATATCTTCAAGGCCAAATGAGGCCAAAATATCAAACATTTCTGGTTTTGTGTGGCTTGGCTTGTCATTGTTATGGATCCCTGTGACTGTGTTTATTGTTTATTGTTTACTGTGTTTGCATATTTGTCGATTGTGGGGCCACGAGAGGTCATATTACGTCATATTCGGGTTGTTCCATTCCACTGAAACCCCTATAAATGGTAAGACATATTTTGTGGGATTGTTATTTTTGTGGCAGACTTATTTGTCTATCACAAGACTTATTTTTGTGGTATTGTTTTTCAGGAACCAACATAGATGAGTACATTCATATTGATCAGCCTTGACCTCAGCTAAATTTTGGTGACAGCGGAGTTCTTGATAAAACAACTTAAGCTAAAACATTTTTTCGGAGCCGACATCTACCGCTGATCATCATCAATGCATGTTCCTTATGAATTACTATTCTATACAATATCAATGAAAAGGTGAAATGAATGCCAGCATTAAACAAAATTGGTCAGCAGGATGCCCCCAAAAAGCATGTTGCAAAGAAAAACCCCTCAATTTCATTGCCATGCAAAGAAAAAAGACCACGGTCCAACACTTAACTAATCGGTGACTTTATAGAAATAGGAGATGGGGTGGAGGTGGCAATCTGCGTAATTGCTATGAGGCTATCCACATTGGTGGTGGAAGGTTGTGCAGCCTCAGTGGAACGCCATGAAGTGCGATGTTAAATCCAGATGGCAAAGAAGATCATTTAATTGCGCGAAGAAAGGGAAGATTTTCTTGCCTATCATGATTGAAAGTCAAAGAAAATGAAGCGTTTTGGCCCACATTGACAAGGAATGCTGTGCTTCCAATAAAATACATATATTAAGATCTCAAGCTTTTTGATCATATATCATTTTCAAGAGAAACAATGTTTCGTACACACCAGTTCATGAAACAAAATCGTACACTTAAATCACGCTCGCAATTCGAATGGCATCTTCGCATATTTTGTTGAGGTGACAAAATAATCCATCTAAGCTTTGTTCAGGCGACGAAATATGCGAAGATGCTATTCGAATTCGGAGCGTGATTTCAGTGTATGCTATCTATCATGAACTGATGTATACGAAACATTGTTACTCTTGAAAATGATCTATGATCGAATAGTTTGAAACCTTAATATGTCTATTTTTATTGAAAGCATAACATTTCTTCTCAATGTAGACCAAAACGGTTCATCTTATTTTACTGTCAATCATGGTAAATCAAATATCTTCGATCCGCAAGCGCATCGAATTATGCTCGTTTGCGAACAAAACAACTCGTGTCTATGAAACGAATTTAACACGCGCCCTGGAGGGCCTCTGAACATTACGCGCACTGGAGGGGGGGGGCGGATTCCGTCCCATAAGATCTCGGCTCCTATTAAGGCTAGAGCAACGAAATTCGCAGGGTGGGTGGGCACAGCATTGAACTCCATTGTGTGCAAATTTCATGACATTAGGTCAATATCTTCAAAGTCAAATGAGGTCAAAATATCAAAAAAAAATTCGTTTTGCGTGGCTTGGCTTGTCATTATGGATCGCTATGATTGTGTTTAAATGCTCCAAAATTGGCATTAATGATGTTTTGGACATTGCTAATGATGCAATACAGATGCCAAATCCGCCATTTGACCTCAGGCCACCCATATAGGAACACTTTATGAGGTCATTACCTGCTCCAGTTACCGGAACCGGGCTGCCCACCCGACTGCTCCGTTGGACGGCTCGGCACAATCGGCTTCGCGAAGAAAGGAGTGAAATACATGAATACACCATGGAAACGCTTAGGCACACAGTGGCAAACAGTAGATTTCCGGATGCTTAGGGAGTAACATGCAAAGTGACATCATTCGCATGACAGTCATTTGTATTTATGACAACATTCCAGTTGACCAAGTTTGATTCCATTATCCTGTCATGAACTTGACCTGACTTGACTTTGGCGACCTAACATGACTTTTAAATTATATAGCATAACAATATGCATCACACAAGTCGCTAGTGTTGTCAAGAACACTTCCCTTTTGCCAATGTACGGGAAGCGCATCAACGCCGTTTTTTGTGGTCTGGCGCTGCGAATTGTTTTTACTTTAACGGTCCCTAACTTGAAAACCTTTCGGCCAATTTTTTTCATTTTTCTTGCTTTAAACAATGTGCCGATCATTTCTAAGCAGGTATGCAAAAATTTGGCGTATATCGGCCGGCACAATATGGAGTTATGTACGAAAAATAGGAAGGGTTGGCGGATTTCGCCATCCCCACCAGCGCGAGTGGTACCCTGTTATGAACTTGACCGGACTTGACCTCGGTGACTTGACATGACTTTGAAACAATGTAGCATGACAATGCACATCAAACAAATGACTGGTTTTGCCAAGAACACTTCGTTTTTGCTAATATTCGGGAAGCGCATCACCGCCGATATTTGTGGTCTGGCGCGGAGGAATTTCTTGGACTTTAGAGACCCCTAACTAAAAAAATTTCGATCGATTTTCAGTTGTCTTACTTTAAACAACGCGCCGGACATTTATTAGCAGGTACACAAACAATGAAAAGCCGGTAAAATCTTTAGGTATCTACTAAAAACCGAAGGGGTTGGCGGATATGCCCCCCCCCCTCCAGGGCGCGTGTTAAGTAAGAGCTGGGGGATGTAAAAAAAGTTAGTCGCGACCACTAAGAGGCGCTAACGTCAGACAATTATAAGCAATTTTGCCATACAAAACCTGTATCTATCTTTAAATAAACAACCGCCCCCGCCCAAATCACTTTTCGGTGTTATGCCCTTGTAAACTGACGTTCGCTTCGTGCCGTGTTGGGGCAATCAGAAGAGGGGAGACTCGAATCAACAACACTCCCCATCCCGTGAACGGTCCAAGTAACACCATTGTTGTAAATTGTAATGTTTGACCTCATCTCTAACAAGGTACAACAACCCGTTGATGATGGAAACAATGAACTTAACTAAACAAAACATGGAACTATTGCATTGATTACTGAGGCTAGAATATGGTTATTGGTTATTCTTCCATTATTTGATAATATTTCTACATGTTACTCGTATTTAAAAATCTTTGCTTTTAAAAATGCGTTTTCATGCCAAACGATACCATATTAGGTATAATGTGTTCATTTCACGTATGCTAATTTTGTGTAATTTACACCTCTTTCGGAGTCGGAGCCTCCCTGCTTTTCCCGGCTCCTGCTCCGACTCCGGCTCCGAGTAAAATGCCCCATGCGCACATGCGCTGGTCATTGCTGACATCCGGGATTTTTTATATATAAAGTGCCTGTACTTATCATATGATATCAGCAAAAGGACTAATTTTATGTACCATTATATACTATTATTAATTATTAATTAATTATATACTAACATCCTATCTTTTTCCAACAGTATACTTGGACAATTGTATCGGATGATATTTTATGACGTGCGTAACTATCGTGGAGTAAACTCGGCTCATGAATTGGAATGCAACATTTCCTTGGACCCTAGAGCAATAACGGGAGGAGCTGCCTTTGTCTATGTCTGGCTCATGCATACAATTTCGTGGTAGTGCAAACCTATGTGCGTTGTTCCGTTTCGTGAGAAGTTACTGAAGAGTGTGCGTGCACTGAAGGCATAACTTTGACCGACTGATTGCCTCGCGAAATCACACGGTGCTCGTGTTCCGTCCTCAGTGGTTAGGGGATCTTCGAATGGCTCAGGTAACGCTTCCAGGGATACTTGCTCGGTGGCGGTGCCAGCAGTGATTTGTGGGATACGTGTCAAGAGAAATTGTGTCGTTCCGGACCAGTGTACTGTGGGGTCAAATCCCTCATTACTACTGACTACCGACAGTCGACGTTGCTGGTTACGGCACATGGATGCTCGAAAAAGTTTACGGGAAGCTACGTTTTAATATGCTCACCGGAGGTGGTTCCAGAATTCGCACATCCATCCTGTTTTTCCAGTAACAGTTCATAAACAGCAAGAGATATTGTGATTTAATCTTGTAATTGTTGAGAATTAACGTGTCTATCCCATGCAAAATAAATATTTGCAAAGGGTTGGCAAACATAGAAACTGTTTGGATGCAAAGCCAACCGGCTTGGCCTATCGCCCAGCGTTCAAGACGACAAAGATGTCACCGACGGGATGGGGTGGCGGTGTGTCGTGCCAGCCGGGCTCGACCTCATTTGACCCTTAAAATATTGACTTAGTGTCTTAAGGATTTCAGGTCGAGGTGGCGTTTGAGGTCGTTACATCTCCATTTGCCCTGCAGCCACGAAGTGAGAGACACGGCTCTATGTCGTTCTTGCTTTGCCTCCCTTAGTTGGACAAGCAACATAATTTGAGGTTACAACATTTTAAATAATAAAGCAAAATTAATTAATACACTTTTAATTAATAAAAAAACATTTCATTCATAATAATTAATGACAACATTTCTTGTACCTCAGTGAGTAGGCTGCCACTAAACTCATGTCGACAAATAGCTATTGACCGATATTGATTTAGGACTTTGGCAACATAGAATGAGCTGGAAACACCGCAATCAATTCGGTTGCAATGAGCGTAGCGAAAATGAAAGAAAGGTGTAGGATGTCTCTTGCCCAAAAATGATATAGCCCCCAACTACTACTCTGGCCTCCTTAATTCAGATTGATTCACAGATCAATTATTTATTTTTCTAACTTGCACTTGTTTCATTGTGTCATGGTGTCACCTGTGTATGTATGCATGTGTGCATGGGTGTGTATGTGTGTATGTGTATATATGTGTATGCATGTGTGTGTAGGTGTGCATGTGTATGCGTATGTGTATGTGTGTGTGTGCGTCTGTGTGCGTGCGTACAATGATGCAATTGCAAAGTAATGTAATTCTGCATGCAATAATGTGGAAGTAAACGTAGGATAGCCATTATATGTGATATTACACGGAAAACTCAAACGTTACTTTATAAATATACAAAGATTCTATAGTGCACCTTTTCGAAGGAAAATAGGTGAACAAAGTAGATATTTAGTTCGTAAACCTGTGAAAATGGCAGGACAAATCCCCAGCCGAAAGTTTTCTCTGCTTCATCACATCCTCATTCCTTTTTATGGGGGTGGGTGGGTCGGGGGTCTGCTCCCCTTAAGAAGTACTGGCAGCCCCCCTGGTGAGGAATACCGAGGGCTTACCCCAGAGTATAGAATGTGCTTGAAGCCAACAACGCTGTCGATAACTGGGAAGGGGCCCTAGCAACTTTAGATGACACCTGATGGCTAACAGAGTCCCCTGAGAGATAAGGAGAGTACATGCGGCTAACGATGGTTGTGAGCAATACCGAGGGCCCGCCTTACGGCTAGAAAGCCCTTGAAGTTAGAAAGACTGTCAAGAACTAGGGAGGGCCCCTAACAGCTGGAGAGGATCGCTGGCGATTAAAATTGGTCACTGAGAGCTGGAGAGGATTGGACTGGAGTAGAATGCCCAAGAGGCTTGCTAGGGACTTCAATGAGAAGAGCAGGGCCCCCTGAGATCTAAGGAGAGTCACCAAAGGCTACCGATGGTTGTCAGGAATACTGATGGCTCATTTTAGAGCTAGAACGTCCTTGATAGCCCAAAAGGCCGTCAAATAATGGGAAGGGTCCCTGAAAGCCAGAACGGTGTTGTCGACAGCTAAGCGGGTTGTCTATTTTTCGGTTATTACCAGACTGTTTGAACTTGACTGCAGGTATCGCATTGGTCACTCCAGCGCGGCGTGCCGAATTTTCTCCATGTATATATCTCCATTAAACATATTTGACTATATATATCCTTTTGGGTGGTAGGGGGGGGGGGAGCTCTCCTTAAGAAAGTCCTGGCAGCGCCCCTGGTGAAGAAAACTGAGGCACATACACACACACACACATGAATATATACATATATATGGTACTGCAAGCATCCTTCCTGGTGTATCTTCATGTCAGCGCCCCCGGGCAGATGAAACAAATTTCAAATCAGATAGAAAACTGAAGAGCTTTGAGGATTCCACGACCTGGGATTGATCACTTAAAACTGCCAGGAAGAAGCAAGACTGATCACTCTCGAAATGACGCCGACGCTCCAGGCGATGTCTGGGGAATGAAATCAGAACGTGACGAACTGTTAGAACTACACCATGTCTAGGACATAGTGGTTAATTCTCACTATTGAGTAAGTGAACATAGGTGACGTAAGTATGTTCCCTGCGTAGACGGCACAGTGTCACAGATCACTGGATACTTTGGCTAGTCAATTCCCTGACAGGAATTGGGAATGCTCTACACAAGGGAACCTGTGCTGGTCGGCTAGCAGTGCTGTCGGCTTGCTCGTTTCCTGCGATACCTACGTGGCTAGGAATCCAGTAGAAATGGACGACTTTTCCTGTTTGATCTAATAAAGGCGGGTGCTGGGGGATATCACGTACCAAAATGTCTGCGGGAATAAATCTATCAAGTGCGAAATGCTGCCCAACGAGTGGGATAAAATTGCGTTATTTTCTTCATCCCCGACCTCTGTGAAACCAAGTGCCTTATACATTTTCACTAGCTGAGACTTGTAAACGGATGCAAGTATCGGTAGCGTAAACGAGCTGGTGGCTTTGTCACCTATAAAGGCACCTCCAACCCCGGCGCCAGTCTTTAATCCATGTGTGAAAGTCTTTGTGCAGCTGTTGTAAAATGGCGAAATGTGCTCCAGAGTCCCTGCTCAAAACTCATCCGGGAGAATATCCCCTTGGTGGATGTCGGTCAATAAGAGGCATATCACCGGTTCCAACGGTAGAAGACGCCACGGGGTGTCAAGAGCTGTGGGATGTGTTTCACATTGCATATTTTTAGTTGATTTTCAGCAGGGAGGTTTCGAATTATAGTGCACAAAGGTCTGTACATAGGAGCGCGACTCTGTGAAAAGTATTGATAGAGTGCAACGCAAGAAACCGCTTGATAACCTGGTTGTTGCGGGAAACTGTAGAAATGGCATGCCTTGCGCATCAGGAGCATCTGCTTCCTAGTTAGTCATTTGGGCTTTAGATCGCATGGACCATGTTAATCATACAGCGTCAAGAATAGTGTTTTATTTCTACCTACGATTCAGTTTTCGGCCCGGTTTGCTTTCAAGTGTAAGGAGTATTGAGTATGCCCAAGCCAGTGCAATGCCTTTACCTTCCTAGGTAAATGACAGCAAATCGCACTTGCGAGAGAAGCTCTTATAGTCGTCCTTTCTGAATAAAACGTGACTCATCACCTAGAAGACTGGCCATCGTCAGTATGGGCACCTCTATTCCAAAATATCGTCTTCGTTGGGCTGAGAAAAGAGAATGTGATGAATGTGAATGTGATGCACTGTCACCAGAAGAATGTGATGCACTGTCAGTGAGATATCACAATGAATACGCATTGTCCTGCCTTCATTCCGCAGTACGCAGCCGTTGGTGCCATAGGTGTGTTTTATCCGCAACCTGGCGAGCACCACTTCCTCTTTTCTTGAAATTCTGGATGATGACTCACAGCGCCGCTGACTTGGCGTGATGGTTCTCAACTTGTTTTGTTCAGTTGAATTCAAAATTCGTTGCCGCTTTTCCTGGAAACACATTGTCTGACCGAGGTCAGTAAATTCGTTCCCCGCTATTCCGACATGGCTAGGTATCCTACAGAATGTTACATTTTCCACGCTCGCTCAAGCTTAGTTAGACGCAATAAAACATCCTGCACGATATGATCATGCGGATAGAACATCTTTATCACACGAAGGCTACTTAGAGAGTCTGAAAGTATGACGTGATCGACATCGTTCCCTACTTCGATGAAGCACAAGGACTTCGTGATTGCCATGAGTTCAGTCATGTAAACTGTTGCGTGAGGAGGCAGCGTAAGCGATCTGGTCGTGGCTCCACGCAAAAAGCACAAACCACACCATCAATAGTTGTCGACATGTTGGTGTAAGTGGCAGTAAACGTGCGATAGGTGTCAACGTGTTGCATGGCTTTCAGCCGAAACGATTCTGGGATAACTTCGTCTTTGTGAGTCACAGATAATGTCATTTCCACTGACGGCTGCACCAATTCGCAAAGGGGAATTGGTAGCGGTATCATCTTTCGAATGCAGTGCATCCGGATACCGCCCCTTCCACAAGCTCACGTAACTGCACGGAAAACTGGAGCAGAATATAGCGACGTGTAACACGAAACAGCGCAAACGTGTGGTGCCCAAATAGCCCCTTGCATGCCAGATTCAGAGGAGGCTGTCTCACACTGCATGCATATCGAAGTTCCAGCTTACCTCGTCCCAGAGCAAAGGGTGTTTCATCAACATCTGCCAGAGGACTTGTCAGAAAGATGCGGAATGCTCCTGTGGTTGAACGCAAGGCTGTATGGTGGACGGTGTCGAGTATGCGTGTATCCGTTTATTGGAGACACTGGCACAACTCTAGACAAATTAGCTATGGTCAAGTTTCGAACAGATCAGCAATCAGTACGAAAGTACAAGTGTGCCCTATCTGCCACGTAGCCAGTGTGAGCAACACACGTCATGATGTTGAGAGAGTTGGATCATTTCTTTCTGATAGTACTTGTATTTAAGACGACGGTCAAACATAATGCTCAAAAACCTAGCTACCGGCTGGAATGAAATCTGCTCCCCACAGAGTTAAATTTTGAAATCCTGGGAGCTATGGCGGCGAGAGAAATGCATTTTAAAAGTTTTCCGTGTAGAAAATAGAAACCACTTAAATTACTCCACGTCTTTAGAGAGAAGTAGCAAACTGAAGTTGCCTTTCCATCGTGGATGAACGTGATGCCGAGCACATTTCCGCATCATCAACGAAAAGAGGCTTCGCAACGCCACACGGTAGACCATCTCCTATGCTATTAATCATTAATTCTAATTAAGTGACATTAAGAACACTTCCTTGAGGAACACCGTTGACCTGCATTGACCAATCACCCATTGATCTTCCTGTACGGACGCGAAATGTTCGATTAATGAGAAAGTTCTGAAGGCCACGCACAGCACAGCTCCAGAACTTCAAAAGAATAGCTTGTTTCCTTGTAGTGTCGTAGGCGCCCTCAATGTCAAAGAACACCTCCCCTAGATGTCGTCTTTCTCTAAAACGGTGAATCGCGGTGTCTAGCACCATGTTTTCCATCAGTTTACACAAACACGATGTGCAAAGGGTCAGGACCAGTCTTGTTGGACTTCAACATAGGAACGTCAGTCACTTCACGCTAAGAAGGTGGAAATCTGCCGCTCTTCCAAATAAAGTTGAAACATGCTAAAAGTACTTCGAACCCAGCTGTAAGGAGGTGCTGAGCATCTCACTGTGAATGATGTCTGATCCTTCTGACACCGGACGCAGTACAGAAATCTGTGACGCTGGCTCGGCCATTGAAAATGGCTCATCATAGCAGTGTTTACCAGCGCTGGTGAAATCAATCCGCATTGCTTCGCAGCGAGTCGTATGCTGACTTAGACCGGAAATTATATCGCTGTTTAGGCCTCGGTCTGCTAGGATGCGAGTAATGCTGTTCGCCACGTCCAGAGGTCGTGTAATAATGTCATCAGCGACGCGCCGGACTGGCATTGTCGATTTAGAACATCATGATATTCGTTTTATCTGGGACCGTGCCTGTGTCGTAGGAGTGAAGCGGTTCAGCTTGTTAGCATATTGTCGCCATGACGTTCCCTTGGTTTCCCAGATCGTACGCCGTGCGGCTGCCCTGGCTTGTTGCAAAGCGATCAGGTTTAACGAGGTGTTGTTTCGATCTAAGTTTCGGAAAGCACGTCGACGAGCACGAATTACTTCCTAACAATGTTTCGTCCACCATAACACAGACACGCGTCGAGGCTTGCAAGAAATACGTAGGATACGCACTGCTGCACACTCAAAGACTATTACGATAGAATCCTCTATAAATATTGCACTACCATTCCCGTTTTCTTAATTTTAAAAATGTCTTGGAGTATAGCAGTGCAATCTAGAAAATCAGCCTTCTTCTAGTTCCAACGTTGTGGTCTTGTGCAAAGAAAAAGGCGACTTAAATGTTGTATTGCTGAATGCCTTCTCGAGGGACCGTCTGGAGGAACGGTAACTGCTAAGATGTAGCACAATCACTGTAGAGATGTGGGGTTGACTTGGCATCGACGGAGATCTGTAACAAGAGCTGTGTTGTCTTTCATCGGGTAGTGATGGCGTCCATGTGGAGAGGGAAGGGGGGGGGGGCTTGCTTGCGTCCAGTCGACTTCGCATGGTGTGGTGTGGGAGTCGGACCTATGCTCCCTCCCGCGTCTGGGGCACCCACAGGGCTGACCCTAGGGGTAGAGACGGTGGGCGAGTCGCCTCGGTCGGTCAACCCGGGCGCCCGGCGACGATTCTCTGGACCAGACACGTGTGGGTGCCGCTCGTCCAGGCGCGCACATTTGGGGCGCCTCCGGGCGGATCGCCAGGGGTGCAACCACCAGGACCCGTCGGGAGACTACACCGCTCTCTCCAGAACTATATGGAGGGGTTGGCGTAGTTTTGGATGGCGCGAGGATGGGCTGGATTAATGTGGCATCGGCTAAAGTGTACTCCAGGATGAGTCTAATTTGATAAGTACTCCAGGTCGTTGTTAGAGGGTTTGCGTATCTCTTGGTTCGTTGGGCACGCTGTCAGTCATCTGGAGCGTGCTCTGTAACCGACGACGTAGCGGCAGGAGGCAGCGAGGCTGACCGCGGCGAAGCAGCGTGCTGTGGCGCTTCGAAGGACTCAGAGTCATTTGCGTTTGCGATGTTGCTGGCTAGGCGACGGATTCGCCGAAGTAGCGGAGGAATACACACAAATGTGCGATCAGTTCATTGGTTTTATTTTCATCCATCTGATGTGATAGTGGTGTGGTGTTTCTAACCTTCCATGCGTATCATATTTTATGGTGGGATTGTTTTCCATTTTCCATAGCCTCGCGGATAGTTACCTTGTGGTTGTTTTTAATTGCAATCATGCATTTTTCCTTGGAATAAGGCAAACACGTGCGGAAAATGAGATCAGAGATGCTGTCCGCGCCCGCAGTTTACACAGTATGGTGTATCGGATGTGCAATAATCGACACTATGATCATATGAGGCGCATTTCCCACTGGCTGAACGATTAATGCAGAACGTATTAGTGTACCCATATCTCTAGCACTAAAAAGATCGCATGGGGTTATGAAAGAAGACATAAACCTTCATTAGCCCGTAGCCCATTCGTATCTCTGACGGCAAGTCCATTGTGTTAAAAGTTAAAGTGACATTGGTTGCTATAATTGCCTCTTTACCTCTTCTCATCTTCATCTTCCTCGCTCCCGCCACTCCGAATTTGGAAAACCCGTTGACGATCTCATCCTATAGTACGCCCGTCAATTCGTAACAGCTTATTATGCCTCGCGATGCATTTTTGGTTTGATGCGGTTCGACTTTGATCTAGATGATCTCGTCAACTTTCCTATACCCCTTCCGTATACTGTATGTAAATTCGGACGCCTTCAATGCTTTCTCCGCTTCTGCTGTCCACACGACTCTACCTATAAAGGACCATCTTTCTTCTTCTCACGTCGAGTAGCCATTCCAAATTCGTCACACTTCCATTTCCACACTTCGCCAGTCCACGGAAGACGAGGTCACTGTGTGTGGCGGGAATTGCTTCACAGCTGCTCGCCGGGTTAGCGCTATTCCCACCAGCGATGGGTTTGAAGTTGATCTGGTCTCTGCGGGAGGGACCAAGAGGTATTTTTAGGTGTTTTGGATACCATGCAAGTGTTTTTGTCTCGGCTCTTCGGGCTCCCCACCTCACCGAGGCCTTACTGGGGGTCCTGTTTCCCGCCAACGAGAGGTCTCCAGGCGCCCGAAGAGCTATACGTGACGGGCGGCACCCACACACGGCCAGGAGAGAAAGACTCACCACTCAAACCGCAATAGCAGCGCCGCCCATCTCTTGACCCCAGCCGGCTAGGCGGGCAGACACTGGAACGGAACGCGGGCCCCCAGCCCGAGGCGACTCGTCACTTAGCCCATATGAGCCCTACGAACCCATGCGACCCTCCGACATATCGAGACCAAAGAGGTGTGTTGCTCCCTCGTCACAACTAGCAACGTGCGACGGGGGACCTCATCCTCCATGACTCCATCAACCCCAGGGGATGTACAGAGCAACTGAGCAGCAGAGCAACTGCCCCGATAAAACTGAGCGGACGGGCATACCAGGGGAAGCTGGCCTACGTGCCCGTGACATGGGAGGAGTTGTTGTTGCAGGGTTGGAATGTGGATACAAGCAGGTACGTTGACAATGAGCGGACAATGGGATGGTAAGGGAAAAGATGCACGACTAGGGTCCGCGTGCTCGCCAAGCACGTCACCAGCTGAAGCCGGTGCCCATGCGGAGCTTGGGTCCACGTGCTGTCCTAGCACGTCACAAGTGGAAGCTGGTGCCCTTGCGGGCAGCATTTGTCTCCTCAGAGAATGCGATGGCTCGTTCATGCTAGCCAGCAAGCTTACAGTTGGGAAGGTCCGAAATGCACAAGTCACAATCCTCAGAGCTACATGATGCACAATATCCAGAACTTCCCGATGCACAGGCATCGTCGTAAACAAAGCAAGCATAATCTAGCTTTGAGAGTAGGAGGGATCGATAGAGAAGTAGCAGTGCTTTCTATCACTTCCGTAGGATGTTCGTGACGCATTACAAAATATGCAGGTATGTAGTTCATTTGTCGCGAAGTATTCTAATATGGTCTCAGGAGGTGAAACCAAAGTCCAAAGGCGTTAATAAAAAGCTTGAATATAGGTATAATTGTATTGGTTAACCGTACAGCGTCAGCGTCAAATCACGACAGCAATGAATACGACACAAGTACATGGCTGCTGCTTTGGAGGCGGAAAACGTAAAATCATTCATGGTGCTCTAATCCTGGGGATGGTTGGTGGCGAGATGAAGTTGCGCGATAAAGTAGAGGTTCTTGAAGAAGAGGCTCAAATTACTATGTCGTCAACAGAAATAAAACAACGAATGTTTAAATAATGCCCTGTAAAAATATAATCAGTCATAATGACGAAGAGGGCAACACACAGCACACTGTCGTACGAAATGCGATTTTCGAGTGGAAACCATGTAGATACATATTTACCAATTCGAACACGAAAAAGGCGGTTTGCTTGAAAGCTTTACGAAGACATGCCCATTCGACTACAGATTGCACTCTTTTAAAGCTTGATAATAAAACCACAGAGCCAGATCGTATCATACGCTGTTTCAATGTCAAAGAACGCAGCAGTGACATGTCGTTTCTGTTTAATAGCTGTGCGGAGCGACGTATCTAAAAGCAAAATATGGTCACGGTATTGCTGTTTCATTTAAAACCATGCTGTTCATTTGCGATAAAAAAATATGCTTTTCTAGATACCATGTGTATCTAACGTTTACTATTTTATCAATCGATATTCCCTGGGTAGATGTAAGCGAAATGGATCGGTAATGTGTTGGTAACAATCCGTTCTTCATGGGTTTCGAAGAGGGACTATAACATCGCGCCAACATTCCAGGAAAACATCTGCTTTCGACACCCGGTTCAAGGTGGTCAGGAGATTGCATAGCATTATGAATCTAATAGGGCCCCTCGGCATCATGCATCAAAGACCAATCGTGGATGTTAACCCGCACCGTCTTTCCGGTCAGATCCTTACACCCCGTCTCGGGGGGGTTAGTAACCCCATTCTAAAATCCAAACTAAGCATTGCACGAAAACGAAAGAGGTGTCATCGGAAAGCGCTCGAGGAGTAGGTTCCGGGTCCACCTCCGAAAACATTTTTCCCCCAAAAGTGACGTCACCGGTGGGCTACATTTTCAAGATTTTTCACGAATTACATTATATTTTTGGCTCTGGAGAGTTGTTTTGGGCATATATGAAAAACAAAATGTATTTGGAATGAGTAAAGGACAACGAAACCGACCAGGGCTATATTTTTGGCCTCCCCCAATTTTTTTTTGAAATTTCGAAATTTTGAGTTTCCAAGTTTTCATTAATTTTCTTTTTCCAATAGGTAGAGCAGACCGAGAAACGTTGCTGGAAGTTAACTTGCCCTAAAAGAAATGGTTACTTTGGACAAAATCCTCTATTTTATCTGAAATTTGGCAAATACGCAAAATTTCTATGTAGTCAAAAAAGAAAATAAGGAAAAAATCCACTAGTACGTTTTGTTGCATCCCTAAAGATGAGCAAACGCTGAAAGTTTTCTTCAAATATCTGCACCCGTTAAAATGTGACGACTGGTTGAACTTTTTTGGAGGTGACCTCACTTGACCTTGACTAACTCGTTGACCCTATATGACCTGACTTCAAAATTTTGAAACAGCATGCGGTTGCGGTTGAACACCTCCCCCTCCAAACGGGACGGGTTAATTCAGTCATTGTAAACGTCAAGTTGTAGCCAAGCGAATCTGGAGTGGTAAAGTCGGGTTCTTCTCGCAACACAACTTAAAACGCAAGAACTCTGGATCAGTGCTTCCGTCTTTTCTGCGTCGTGAGATAAAACGACCCATCCCACCTGCGAGCGACATCTGACGGATGGACAATATCAGTGTTCGCAACGCTCAACACGGGGAGAGGGATTGATGAAAACTGTCCTGAAATGCCCTTGATCTGGGACCAGACCTGTCCTGTTATTGTTAATCGACTATGCTTTCCAATGTATCATCTGCGGGATATCCTCTTTTAATCAATATCATGCACCGAGCCAGTGCTCTGACTCTTCGAAATGTAATCAGATTCGCTATCGTGCCGTGACGATCAAAGTTCATGTAAGCTTGTCTACGAGCACAGACTACATTCCGGCATTCCTCAGTCGATCACTGCACGGGAACACGACGGGATGTTCTGGAGGTCCTAGGTATGCGTTCGGAGGCCGAGTCGATTATTTGTGACGAAAGGTTTCCACGGACAATGATGAATTAGATTAGACCGGGCTATCGTTATATAATTTCTCCTGTAATATTTCGTCAGATTAACATCAGTGGGCCTTGAACATGTTCCACCGCAGTGGCCTCGTTCCCAAAATAGCACCACAACGAAACTCCAACCAGATTGGAAAGTAGTCGCCTCCAAGCGGGTTATTATCTACTTACCAAGCATATAGATGACCGATATGGGGACTACGAAGGCAAAAATCTAATACTGATCTGCTTCCCGATGATAGTGTTATATGTCTCGAAGGGCCTGTGCTTCCTAAGCACAACAATTCGTCGATTAAAATATTTGCATGCGTCTACGACAGGAGTTGGCAGTTGCAGAACCCCAGCGAATATGATGAGAGTTAAAATCATCGATAAGCAAACGGGAGCAGGAAGTTCCAGATTAAGACTTCTCAGCTTCGCATCTATTGGCGCAGATAAATTGAACATAATGATATAACAAGGTGGTGAATATGATAATACGTACGGCTACAGGCTGTAACGTTCACTGCAATGCTATTTCTCGGGTAGGTGTTCCATGGTGGATAGCCAACATTTCTCCACCGTGTGCAATGGTGTCAATGTTTACGATATCTTTCCGGAATGCCGAACATCCTTCTATGGAGCACTGGATTCCAATCGAATGCTTCCTTTCTTGAAAACCTACAGCAATTGGCTATGGATGATATAAAAACAATATATAGTCATGAGCAAAAGTAAGACTAAAAGTGTTAAAAGTGCTCCCCAGAGGGCCGCCATGTAAGGAAAGCCAATGTCAGGATTGTACAAAATGAAGAACGTTACTTTGGAAAATGTAGAAAGTCGTCATCTAGGCGTCATTCTGGACCAAAATTTTACTTTTTTTTTCTAAAGCATGTGAATGATCAATACGCGCCCTGGAGGGCCTCTGAAAATTACGAACACTGGAGGGGTGGAGCAGATTCCTCCCCCATAAGGTCTCGGCTCATATGAAAGCTGGAGAAACAAGATTCGCAGAGTGGATGGCTACGGTAGGGAACTATATTGTGTGCAAATTTAATGACCTTAGGTCAATCATTTCAAGGTCAAATGAGGTCAAATATATAAAGATGTTCTTGTTTTGCGTGACATGGCTTGTCACGCAAATTGTTATGGATCGTTGTGATCGTGTTTAACTACTTCAAAATGGGCATCAATGATGTTTCGAACATTACTAATGATGCAATACCGATGCTACACTCGGAATAGTGCCTCAGGTCACCTATATAGCAGCACTTTATTCGGCTATTCCTGCTCCAGTTGCCGGAACCGGGCCGCCGCCAGATTGCTCCGTCAGCCGGCTCGACGCAATCGGCTTCGCAAAGAGAGGAATGAAGTACATGAATAAAGTATGGAAACGCTCAGGTACACACTGACAAAGAGTAGTTTTCATGATGTTTACGGAGCAACATGCAAAGCGGCAACAGTCGCATGACAGTCATTTGCATTTATGACAACATTACAGTTAAACAACCTTGGTTCCATTAACCTGTCTTGAAGTTGACCTGACTTGACCTCGGTGATCTAACATGAGTTTGAAACTACATAGCATAATAATATACATGAAACAAGTCTCTAGTGTTGCCAAGAAGACTTTTGCCAATATACGGAAAGCGCACCAGCGCCGATTTTTTTTGGGTCTGGCGCTACGAATTTTTGTTTTCACTTTATCGGCCCCCTAACTCGAAAACGTTTCGGCTGATTTACGTGTTACTTGTTTTGAACCACGCGCCGGTACTTTCTAATCAGGTACGCAAAAATGGCGTATATCACATGACAAAATCTGGAGCTATGCACGAAAAACCGGAGGGATGGAAGGATTTCGCCCCTTCTCCCTCCAGGGTGCATGTTAAGAAGCATTCGGGAACTGAATCTCATAATCATGAATCATCACCGGGATAAGTCGTCCATTTTGCGCTGCAGATTCAATAGCAGAGCAATTCTTGCTTCACGTAGCGCTTGAATGTAGACGCCCGTCCTTGAAACAGCGTTCAGTAACCTAGCAGCACGCAGCCTCATCACTGGCAGCGCACTGTGTGCACAGCGCATCCAACATGAGTTCGTATAGTGAATGGCGCAATACACGGGTCATGATTCACCGCAGTCACTGAACTTCGGGCGGACATTCCATATCTTAGCAAACTGTTTCGCCAGTAGGTTGACTTCAACATACATAATAGGCTGTTTCTCGCTACACGCGCGACTAACCTCCATGCACTGCGGAACTCTACTGGTGTGTTCAATATGCCACTCTGGTTCTGCTCATATCCATTGTTTCCTGGTCACTAGTCTGGTAGATATGCTGTGATATCAGATATGAAGCATAAAAAGTTTACGGTTGTTGTTACCAGACCAAAATTGAGCAAACATTGTTTTCCACCTGACCTGCGAAATGTGCATACTGTCGTTCATCCGTATCACGAACTCAGCTGACGTCGATGATTGCCTTGTCGGCCAACAAATGGCTCCGATCCGCTCGGAAGCAATAACAATATTGTCACGCCCAGCGAGAGAATCGGAGGAGATCTGCCTTGGCTCGAGCCCGTGGCTCCAGCAGTTGTTGGAAGTTAGCGGATGTCGTGACTGTGGTGTGCGCTGACGAAGGGGAAGGACAGCGGTGGCGGATGCACCGCACGAAGCCACGCCCCGTCGGCCCGCTTCGCCAAGGTCAACTCGTGCCGGGCGTGTCGCTCTGACCAGTCATCCGAGAGATAATCTACCACTGGGTGTGCGGGACGGCTGACAGCCGTCGTGGCCCAGCCCCGGTCGACTGCTCCCCCTCACCCGGGGGTCAAACGCCGGCGGGACTGAGCCGGAATCGACAGGTATGACACCATCGGCGGCAGCACCGCGGAACGGCCACTAGCGCATAGCTGGTGCACGGATTGACCTCAGTGTGGTGCATCTCACGACGTGGTCGTCATCACCGGTACGGTGCCTCTCCCCACGATAGGTGGGTGTGATATATCTCACGACTCGTAGTCATAACCGGTACAGTGCCTCTCCCCACGATAGGTGGGTGTGATATATCTCACAGCGTGGTCGTCATTACCGATACAGCGCCAACCATCGCTGGTCACTGCCAATGACATCACACCACCACGTGACATGCACGCCTTGAAGCTGTGTGGTGCCAGCTCCCGGCCGTCCTGGTAACTCTGCAACATCTTCGTGAGCTCATTATTAAGCAAATATTCAAACTTTGCAAAGTTTTGAAAATGTCATTATGTTTTTGCTGATCGTTGCATCCGGCTGCATACAGCCTACTGTGGCATTCGTTACTAGATTGGTAATAATGCCCGGACATGATTTTACATTTTTTACTGTGCCTATCTTCGGAACGCAGGCAATATGATGCTGCATATGTGCTCATTACAACAATACCGGGCGTTGGCTATGCTTGGCGTGGCTATGTCGAGGGTGGCGATAAGGGGTGGTAGTTATGTGGGGCGGCGGTATGCCAATGCGTGCGGTCCGGCAACCGCTCACGACGCGTTCTCAGGCCGGGTGGCGCCGGATGAACTCATCCACAGAGGACACGACGGTTTGCCGAGCCTTTCTGACGTGACTGCCGATGGCACTCACCATGCGCACCGACCATTTAGCGCCACAAAAAGCCCTCGCTCGCCAGCCGTGACCTTGTGGCGCGGAGGCGGCTCGGCCGGTGGCCACGCCCTGTGCCGCCGGCTGGCGGCAGCACTGGCGGCCGTCGCCGCACCGTCACAGTACCGCTCCGCTATAGTTCCGCCCCGCCACAGCCCGGCCCCGCCACAGTCAGGCCACGTCACAGTCCCGGCCCCGCCCCGCCACAGTCCGGCCCCGCCACAGTCCGGCCCCGCCACATTCCCGCCTCGCCACTGTCCCGGCCCCGCCCCGCCACAGTCCGGCCCCGCCACAGTCCGGCCCCACCACAGTCCCGCCCCGCCACAGTCCCGGCCCCGCCCCGCCACAGTCCGGCCCCGCCAGTCCGGCCCCGCCACAGCCAGGCCCCGCCACAGTCCCGCCACGCCCCGCCACAGTCCGGCCCCGCCACAGTCCCGCCCCGCCACAGTCCCGGCCCGCCCCGCCACAGTCCGGCCCCGCCACAGTCAGGCCCCACCCCGCCACAGTCCGGCCCCGCCACAGTCCGACCCCGCCACAGTCAGGCCCCACCCCGCCACAGTCCGGCCCCGCCACAGTCCCGGCCCCACCACAGTCCCGGCCCCACCACAGTCCCGCCCCGCCACAGTCCCGGACCCGCCCCGCCACAGTCCGGCCCCGCCAGTCCGGCCCCGCCACAGCCAGGCCCCGCCACAGTCCCGCCACGCCCCGCCACAGTCCGGCCCCGCCACAGTCCCGCCCCGCCACAGTCCCGGCCCGTCACAGTCCCGCCTTACCCCGCCACAGTCCCAGCCCCGCTCCACCACAGCCCCGCCCCGCCCAGCCCGTCTGGCCGGCTCAGGTCAGGCCAGATCGGGTCAGGTCAGGTCAGGTCGGCGCTGGCGATCGTCCGGACGGTTTCGCGGAGACCGGTCGGCCGATGGTCAGCGGGTGCAGCTGGGGGGTCGATGTGCCTTTGTCGGGTGGGGGGTGAAGGACCGCACCGCCCTGGCAGGCAGCCCTCGGCCAGCCCTCCGACGATGCAAACGGCCCGCGTTTTTGCGCCTGTCCAGTCGAACGCAAACACTCGAAATACACTCAAAATATGGCGCCATTTTCAGGGAGAGGGAAACACGACGGCGGTGATTGAGTGCCATACGCCAGTGTTGTGCCGGCGGCCGCAGCTCGCCAGTGATGCAGCAGGAGCAGGTCAGCTGACGTGGCAGGACTGACCAGGGTGATCAGTCAGATGGTGTGAGGTGAGGGGCGACACCAGAGGCGGCACCAGCCAGCTGTTGCTGCCTCCTTACCGTCGAACGTGGTCAGCATCTGGCGGAAATCGGCTACCTGCACCTGTTGCAGCAAAACCTGCAACAGTACATCAAGGACACGTCATGTGTTTACGACCCGATGCCAAGCTGCTCACACCGCTACGACCATATTCGTCACACAATGGCATATTATCAATGAATGCTGCCAAGCATTTAATTCCCTACAACATGGAGACGTCTAGCACACGTGGATTATCTGTTAGGACCCGTCGAGCAGGGACAATCGAGATACACGGATTGATATGTGGAGTTTGTGTAAAGTCACCGAAGCGACGGAAACCTCGTCACACCAGACAATGGCCGATTTCGTGGAAACGTTATAGGACTGCCATTGCATGCTTCATAGCATGCGTAACCAAGATCAGATTAATTGAACGAAGTACAAACAAGACACGTACGTAAACATGAAAATGCAGACTCAACATTGAGCTGTTTTCCTTCGCATTTAGATTGTGTATGCAGAATTCAATTGCATCCAAACTACCACGTGGCCTCGGCTACGTCGACATCAAGAGATGTTGGGCTCTCGAATGAGGCACTTCTTTATTCCCGTACAACAGATACCTATGCCTTGCACATAATCTGGCATGTATGTCTGAGGTGACAAATAGACATTGTGTGCGCGTGTGACAAGTGTGCAAGATGTCACCGTGTCTGCTCCACACACTCGGTGCTCGGTCCCTTTTAGTATTTACGCACTCGGCATGACACTGCTCACGGACTCCATCCACGCCTTTGCTTGCTGAAGTGGGTAAGTCAGGTCGTTGCCTGCGTGCACAATGAGAGGCTGTCAAGCGCGTTACGTCACATAGGCGGCTAACAAGACAAAAAGGTAGCGTAGCCAAACAGGCTTTGAACCTTGGCATGTGGTAAAAGGTGTGACCAACGTACAACAAGAATAAGTGTGTAGTTCAGCAGAATAATCCAGGCATCCAGGTGTAAATAATGAACACGAATAACGCGCATCAGAAATGAAGCAATTTCGTCGCAATATGATAGATACGCGCTCGAGATAGGTACTGTAGAAACGCACATACAATGCCACATATACGTAGAAGCACGAATTACAAGGGACTTTATCTTGTGCGGTCTTTATGTTGAAATCAGTATAGTGCTGAGTGAGCAACCCTCAACATAGCTATTTCCCGAAGAATTATACACAGAACAGAGTGTCACCTTGTATTTTTCTCCGTAGCCATGGTGACAAACTTCGAGTTAGTCGCTTCCCGCCAGACGTGGAAGCGGCAGAATCGGAATGTGCCCGCGCCAGCTCGGGTTGTCGCCAGACGTGGAAGCGGCAGAATCGGAATGTGCCCGCGCCAGCTCGGGTTGTCGCCAGACGTGGAAGCGGCAGAATCGGAATGTGCCCGCGCCAGCTCGGGTTGTCGCCAGACGTGGAAGCGGCAGAATCGGAATGTGCCCGCGCCAGCTCGGGTTGTACTGAGTACGAGGACATGACGGTGCGGCGTGACGACGACAGTGACTGCAGATATTTATTGCCAGCGTACCTGATGCAGTGGGCTGTGGCGGCAATCGTATATGGTTTCGACTTATTAATAATAGGGAATAGGGTCGAGGCTCCCTTCATCTCCACCTTATCCCCCGTTGATAATGATGCTGAGAGCGGTGCTGAGCAATGTTGAATTATCCTTGTTTGTTCTTTCCTCTTACCCCTCCCTTTCTTCTGTCATTCTCTTCCGTGGTCTAGCCAACATAAATATCATGCTTTTGTATCGATAAAACACCGACGTAAATCTGGCTATGTCGCTGAGTATGAAAGTGAAATACAAGATGTGGATAGGCTTTCGGTCGTTCTTTGGAAACTCGACACCTCGATAACACAGCACCACCTCGAACTCCCATGCAAGTTTGTGTATGGGGTTATCTAGGCCCGTAACACGAATCTGAGGTTTTTATGTCCCTAGGTCTAACGCTTATTGGGTCACGATGACGTCATATGCTGACTTTTTTCTGCTCGTTGCAAATTTCAATGCGATATAACTCCGAGGTTTATCATTATCTTTCCATTCTGTAAAATGTTTTGTAAAGCAGACGTAGTATGGAATTGCATAATATTTTGTATGAATTTATACACCCATGTTTTATTATCTTTTACATTATATATTCTATATACATTTTTCGAAAAATGTATAAGTGTTGATTTTCGAAAAAAACATCCATATTCTGATTCTCTGTGCAATTCTGTATTAGTAACAATCAAAGATAGAATGGGCGCACCCTGGAACACCGTCAGAAAAATCGTTATAACATAGCACAGGCCTCTATCCTGGCTGTTGCAGCAGCGCTATGCACAATGCAACAATGGGCGAGAACCTCGCTGCTGGATGCCATCCAGGGTGGGGGTGGGGTTCAGGTTTGCGGTGGGCTGCGTCGGTCATCTCCGATCAGCAGCGTATGTATTTAGTGGGGGACAGGGGGGAAATGCGCCGAAGTGTTTATACGGTGGGAATTTCCGGTTGTTCAAGAACAATCAAGTTGCGACTGCAGTCGAGAATGGCATAGAATGACACAGCAGCACATAAAAATTCAAAACGCGCTGCATTTCATGCAATTTCTAAACTATACATCCGGTTTTACGTAACCTGTCCCTAATTCTTCTGAATGTAGACCATATACGCAGCGGTCTGTGAGCAGGCATCCCTTCTGTGTCTGCATCCCTTTCATGACATTTTCTCTTGTGACATTTTCAGTCGCCTCTGGGCATCATTGTCAAAGCTTTGGTAAGCCAGATGCATCCAGGTCAGGTCAGGCCATAGATATCGGAGGGTAAATACAGAAGCTCCTCAGACAAGCCTTGCCTGGATCGTATCTTGTGATTTAAATAGTTAATGATAAAACAGTTAAAAAAAACATTTCGTCATTTATAACATTTAATCTATTACAGAATATTATCATAGCAACATAGATGAGCAACATGATACCATGTTCGCTTATAAGATTATGTTAAAACGCTACTCTGCATTGCTGCAGCATACATTACAAATAAGCATTAATCCGCATTGGAACAATGAGCTAAAGCGCTCCAGACGAGCAATGGATGACCAGACACGTGACAAAAACGCGTGAGGAACAATGAGCTAAAGCGCTCTGGACGCGTAACAGATGGGACACGTGACACAAACACGTGATGCACAACAAAACGCGTCACATCAGACACGTGAAACAGCACAAATCATCAGACAGCATGCCTTCAGCGGTGTACCCATGCGTCGATGTTCACCAATGGTGCTACACATCGACCATCCGACAATGGTGGAGAAAGATTGACTTCCGGCTACGCTTGTGACCTCAGGTAATCTCGGGTGACCTCTGCTGACTTCACACCATCTTCTACGTTATCTACATATGGGAACAAGTTTGAACGACGATTCGATTTCAGAGTTCATGTCTACCACAAAAGGCTTGAACGTGTGGTTTTAGTCCAGCCTACTTCCCTGGCCTCAGTGTGACACAGTATGACATGATCTAGCTCATAAACCTGACTCCCAGGACTCCCAGGTAAAACATTTGCCACTTTTATATCTCATTCATCTCAGTCATCATTGCGTGCAAATAATTAGAAATGAAGGAGTTTCTGGATTTGGGAATTGCTTGGCGCCGGATGATCTCATGTGACCTCGGGTCAATGCTTGACCACGCATATATCCACCAAGGGTAATGTTGAGCGACAAATTCCACAGTAGCATTCGACATCCATTCGACATTCAATGGGACGTATACGTGACAATGCAAGGGTCTTTGTCTGAAATGTATGTTGTTTCTGTTTCTGCTTGCTTCCTTGATCCTTGCTCGATGTTCGATGTTGATAGCGGTAGTTGGCTATCGGCATGAACGACTGTGCACACAACGGAGATGGTCAGCCAGAGCGAGGGCAATAGTCCGCCAGAGCGGTAGTTGGCTATCGGCATGAACGACTGTGCACACAACGGAGATGGTCAGCCAGCAAGGGCAATAGTCCGCCAGAGCGGTAGTTGGCTATCGGCATGAACGACTGTGCACACAACGGAGATGGTCAGCCAGAGCGAAGGGCAATAGTCCGCCAGAGCGGTAGTTGGCTATCGGCATGAACGACTATGCACACAACCGAGATGGTCAGCCAGAGCGATTTTTGGCTATCAACATGGACGAAGGGCAATAGTCCGCCAGAGCGGAAGTTTGCTATCGGTATGAACGACTGGGCACACCACGGAGATGGTCCGTCAGAGACGTAATTGGCTATCAACATGGACGCCTGCGCACGTCAGGGGGGTAGAGTGGGGGGTGGGGTGGGGGGTGGTCTGATAATGATGGTGCGCAGTTTGCGGTGTAGTCGTTAGCGTGGCTGCCTCGTTAGCGTGGTGACTGCGTCAGACAGGGTTGTTGAACGAGCACAAGATACAGGAGGCTGATAGTAGTCAAACGAAGAAGAAAGAGGTCCTACCTCTCGCACGACGCGGACTTAGCATTATTTGAAATATACCGGCAGTAAGAAATGTAACTGGTCCGATGAGCGTCCAAACCGGTGCCGGGGAGATGACGAGAAATCCCCTCTGGTGGAGTTGCGGACCACAACAAGCTCTGTTTAAAGACACTAAAGGACTTCCTTAAAAAAACGCTTTCATGATATACAAGGTGCTCCTAAGATTGGCTGAAAACCAAATGACGCATCGAGCAGGTTTGCACGGTGCAATTTCGATCCGGAAGTGCCCGAAAACCCGGTTGGCGGCCAGACAACTGCATGGGTGGCAAGTCCGGCACAGGAACAATCTCAGCCGCTATTCCAGGAAAAAGAAATGAACATAAGGAATTACGTTGCATTGGCGATCAATGCAATTGCCGTCGTCCATATAACTCGGTCAACTGAGTGGGTTCGTAGCCATAGCTTATATCTTCCCATGCCAAAGTTATGCTAGAACGAGAGCTACAGCCCATTTGCTGGCGCAGCCCAGTCATGGCAACTTCAGCAGGAGTGCACCTCCAGCAGGAGCTGTTTTACTGGCCACCTTGCGCTATTCCACGAATCGCCACGGATAATGTGCAGCTGCATTATACACCGCTGCCAAGACTACACTGCCTACACTGCCAGACCGATGCACTCCAATGGTGCAGTTCATGCCCCCTTCTGCTGGGTGAGGTATTTCTGTGCCCCAATTTCCAGCCTGGCCAGTGACGCACTTTCAAGGTCTTTCGCTTTGAGATGCTTGCATGACATCTTCAATGCCAAACAATGTCGTTTTCGTAACCCATACGATTCATAGCATATCTCGTATCAAAGAAATTCACACCCGATGTGCCGAGGTAAGTGGCTACAGAAGCCCCTTTCAGCCTGCAGGAGGAAGTACATTCAGACTGCGTTATAACAATGTTGACCTCGCACGTGCTAAGGCCCAGGCCATTAACCGAATTCGCATACACGACCGTGTTGCCCGTTCGGAGTCATTAACCCCGCCGATGCATATCAGCTGC